>CAUYON010066122.1:0-13181 GCA_963573935.1 Arctocebus calabarensis | reverse complement strand
CTGTTGTAGAAGTTGTAAGGCACCTCATTGATGCCTTAACTTGTGTTTTCCTGACCAATGAGGATAAGGAGTTTTTCATGTATCTTTTGGCCATTTGTATGTCTTTCTTTGTGAAGTGTCTAAGTTCTTTCCTTATTATTTGGTTGGGTTATTTATCTTCTCACCATTAGTTATTTGAGTTCTTTATGTATTTTGGATACTAGGCCCTTATCAGATGTATAAGTTGCAAATATTTTCTCCCAATGCAAGGATTGTGTCTTCACTCTATAAATTTATTCCTTTACTGTACAGAAGGGTTTTAGTATTATGCCCTCCCATTAGCATTTCTTTTCTTGATTTTGTGGGCTATGATGTTGGGGCATACCCAAGTAATTATTGGCTAGACTAATGTTATTGAATATTTCCCCTTTGCTTTCTTCTGTTGAGAAGCTGCTTTTATTGTAGCATTTTTTTTCATTATAGTAAATGTATTTAAATATAGAACAAAATCGTTCTAAAAAGAAAAAACATAAATGAAAATAATAAAGTTGTTATATATATATGTATACACACACACATATATATGTACATATATATATATACACACACATACAAATATATCACATAGACATTTTAAAGATCTTGGAGCATGTCTCCAAGCTGAATTTGCACAAAGGTGAAGATAAGTCAAATAGTGAAGATACTTTGGATTTATGTTCACTTTGATCATTGGATTATAAAGATTTTACACATACCAAAACATCTAAAACCTTATGACAACCATCTGTTATAAGCACTAGTCCTATCTCATTCTTCAGACGTAGGAACCAAGACATTCAGGAATTAAATACTTATTCTGAAATGTTGCCCTTGGAGATTGGTGAGTCCTGGAGTCAGCCCTGTGCTGTCTGAGGCCAGGTAACTGCTCAACTCTGAAGTTCTCTGCTTCACTAACACTTAGTGGGGGCTTTTATCCACATATTGTTTTCAACAAATGGAAAAATGAATAGAGATTCTTCACTAAATGATGGTCTCTTCTAGTATCTTTGGGTACTATGACCACATTTTGCTTTGGAAGTTGTGCCCCTTAGTTGACACAGCAAATTGAAAAACTATCAAAATAACTCATGTGGAACACTAGTTCAGAAGATGGCAGTCTGTAGCCAGCTTTCCACAGAGGCTCCCACCCAGAAGGAGAGTGAAAGAACAGAAATTTAGCAAGAAAGTCGATGGTGTGAATTTCAGCTAAAAAAGAAGGTCGAAGAACACACATCAACCCTGCTGGGGCAACCTACAACCCCAAGGACACAAACAAAATGTACAGAACACATCACCCAGGGGACAGGAGTCCCCTCCCCCATGAGAACAGCTTGCAGTATACTTCATAACTCCATACAAACAAGTGAACCGAGTTCAGATGTCTTCCCACTCTACCCCACGGGAGAGACTCTCTAAAAACCAAACCTCCTTCTCCTACTAGGGTGTCATGGCACACTCCTGCCAGGCATAAAACTGTGCAAAACAGTATATATTCTCTACCTGCAAATTTGAACTCCTGGCACTCCCCTCCACTTTCACCCCGAGGTCTGGAGTCCTGTCCCACATGGAATCCAGATTTCTTGGACATTTTCTCAAGGGTTGTGGATGGAGTATGGACTGTTGCTGATCTGTGCTGATTTTCTGGCTCAGGAATGGGGAGAGGAAAGTGTGCTGAGAGGAGGCTGAACTGGAGAGGCAGTCCCCTGAGGCATGGAGCAGCAGCCACAGTGGCAAGAACAATGGCAGTGAAGTTCCCACCCCTGGGGATGTTTTGAGGAGACACTCCCAGTCTCTCTGGGGGCCAAGGGAAGCCAGGCAGCTTCTCCGGTGGCAGCCACTGGCAGAGCAGACCTGCAACACAGGCACAGGCCCTGGGAGTGAAGAGTATGCCTGAGGCAATATTGACTGAGATGGAGTGCAGGGATTAGAATACACATGCAGAGACAGCCGACTCCCAGGGCAGAGACTGCTTTACTCAGCTTCAGATGCACCTGGCCCTCAGGGGATGGAAGCGGAGACAAAGGGCTGGAACTCACAGACTGGGTCAGCCCCATTTGCAACCCAATGTCTGATCCATAGGGGAAAATAGCCAGGATAGAAACAAATTCTGTGAACTGGTTCTATTCTATCAGCAACATCAATCAGGGACAGGGCTGGAACTGAGTGAATCACCCAAGCCCCTATCAAGCACCCAGGTTGTCAGGCCTCACCTCCCCCTGCCAAATAGTGACAGAGAGTGACAGCCTGGCTGAGGAGCCCCAGACCTCCCTGTGACTCAGGCAGGTACAAACCTCTAGAGCATCTGCTCATTGGAGGGAACTGGATCACAGCCCTGTGGACTTAACAGTGACCAGGTGTGACAGAGGGGCAAGGTGGGGAAGGAGGCAAAAATGTTCCCAGACTAATTTGCTCACAGGGGGGCCCTCCTGAGCTCACAGAGCACCAGAGTGAGTTATACTAGAGCTGCCAGCAGACTCCTGCTATCTAGTTGCCAGAGACTTTTCAACTCTCCCATCTGAGGTCGATGCTGGCTGGGACAATTGATTGGGACCTCTTCAAGCAGGCCAATCACCCAAGGACTTTCCAAAGTGGTATCCTGGGTGTGTGGTAGTGGGAAGGTTTGGTTTTCCTTTTCCAATTGTTCCCTGTGGAGGGCACAGTGACTTAACTGCTGGTATTTCTCCACAGTTCAGACTTCAAACCCAGAGCAACTCATTCTCTAGGATAGGACAGAGACCAGCTGAAAATAAAACAGAGCCACTTAACCCTACCACACCACGAAGGTCCCCTGTTTCTCAGGCAGTAGCACTGCACAGGTCCTTGGCAAAACTCTAGTGGAAAAGGTACAGACACCAGTCCAAGCTTTTAAGCAAAGGACTGGTCAATCACTACTCCTAGAACTTCCAGTCCAAATTGTCCTTAACTACTCATCTAGCCAAATGGTGTAAAATTAATCATGGGGCGGAATCAACAGAAATAAAAACAACCAGACTAGGTCAACCCCCCCCAAGGAATAAAAAAAAAAAGATTCCAATGGTCAGAAAGGACAAGAAACAGGAATGATAACATAAAAATTATTCATTTTACGTTTCTTCTCTCTACCCGTTCCTAATGTGTTTAAAATATATGATTTAATACCTTATTTAGAAGATCTTTTCTGGGACTCTAGCCTATAGAAATATTATTTTATAAATGTGTATTGAGGAATATTGTTGTAAATATATGTAATATTATTGTAAGATATATGTTATATGTATCCAACGACATTCAAGGAATCTGAGCTTATAATAAATAAAAAAATGGCAACCACCTTATATCTAAACAATAGGGAAATAGAGAAAGATGTTATGATTAATTCCATAAAGCATATCTATATGCAGAAGTTTCAAGGAATTCAACAAATGAATATTACTGCCCTATAAAGCTATTAAATAGGAAAATTAAGATGTAAAACAAAATGTAAAAGTACAAATTCATTACATTAAAATGTATGTAAATGTAGCCACTGGCATAAGAATGGAAGTCCAAAGGGGAATATAGAAAGAGAGTAATTCCACTCTTTAATGCACACTGTAAGGGGTGAATTTGTTCAAGTAAACGTTCATTGCTCATGGAATTTAAAACTCTTAATAAATAATATGAGCAATGTACTGGTGAAAGACTTTATAAAATACCACCAGAAAACTTGCTCGCATATTTGAAAACCATTTTTTGGCACTTTCACTTGGTTGATAATTTGGTAGGATATAGATGCTAGTTACCCATCTGTAGATGCCCTATGAAGAGCACACCCTTATCCAGTCACTTTACTTCAAGCCTGAGTTTGGGAGCCCAGCATTGCTCTTGATTGTGTCTTATCTCATGTATATGTCAAAATGAAGCAAATGAGTAAGAGGTAAAGCATTAGGCAAACAGTTCTTAGACTTAACATCAAAAGCAAAAATATAAGCGATAAAAGGAAAAATTGAAAAATTGAACTTAATCAAAATTTAAAACTTGTTCTGCAAATAATCTTGTTAAGAAAACGAAAAGAGGGCATCACCTGTGGCTCAAGGACTAGGGTGCCAGCCCCATATACCAGAGGTGGTGGGTTCAAACCTGGCCCTGCCTAAAAACTGCCAAAAAAAAAAAAAAATGAAAATGAAAAGAGAAGCTACAGAGTGTAAGAAAATATTTGCAAACCATTTATTTGAAAAATGTTAGTATCTAGATTGTGTAGAGAACTTGAAAAATTCAATCATAGGGTGGGGATGGTGGCTCAGACCTATAATCCTAGTACTTTGGGAGGCAGAGGCAGGAGGATCCCTTGAGCTCAGTAGTTTGAGAACAGCCTAAGCAAGAGTGTATCTCTTGCTGTATCTACCAAAGAAATAAAAAATAAAAATAGAAAGACTATCCAGGAATTATGGCAGGCACCTGTAGTCCCAGCCACTTGGGAGGCTGAGGCATGAAGATTGCTTGAATGCAGGAGTCTGAGGTTGCTGTGATCTAGGCTACCATGGCACTCTAACCTAGGAAACAGAGTGAGACTGTGTCTCTAAAGAAAGAAATAAAGGAAGACAGGAAGAAGGAAAAAAGAAAGAAAATTAAAATTCAATCATGGAAAGTAAGCAATCCAACTGGAACTTGAGCAAAAATATAAAGAGATAGTTCACCAAAGAAGATACACAAATGGCAGATGAGAACATTAAAAGATATTGAGTTTCATTAGCTATTTGGGAAATGTAAATTAAAATTGCAATGAGATTTTACTATATACCTATTGAAATGGTTAAAATTAAAAAGAAGATGTCAGCACTAGATGCTCATAAGGATGCAGAGAAACTGAACAACTCACACTTTGCTGGTGAGATTACAAAATACTGCAGTCACTCAGAAAACCATTTGGAATGTCCTTTAAAAACTGAGCATGATACTACCATACAAAATTTCCAAATCATCAGAGAAAAAATGAAAAAAGAAAAAGAGAAAAAGACTAACCCAGTATATAGGAAGAAAGAAAACCAAATTTCAAAATCAGTTACATATATGCTAATTATTATATAAATTTTAATGGACTAATTTGTATGAAAAAAAGAGAATCTTAGGGGGACCAAATATAATGAAAGTTTGCTGTAATGGCAAATTTGATACTTTAGAACAGCCTTTCCAAAGAGGATAACTAAAAACCTTCAGAAGAAATACTTTTCAAATATGTTTTTGAAAGCATTACAACATAAAATTATAAGAAATTACATAGAAAAATTCTTTTATAAAGCATGAACTCAAATAGAGCCCAGTACTCAAAGCCACTTTAGCCCTAGAAGCATTTTCCAAACCATAGAAAAATCTGTAGAACTGAGCTATAGTTTTCATAAAGTGAAAACTCTTGACACATCTTTAAAAAAAAAAAGGATAAGAGGTAAAATGCCACTTGGTTTTAAGTTGCTTTTTAAAAAACAAGAAAAATGAAAATCATTATTCTAAATTTCCACCTTAGGAAACTAAAAGAAGAAAAGCAAATGAAATCTAAAGTAAGCAGAAGGAAAAAATAAGAATTTGAGCAGAAATCAATAAAACTGAAAACAGTTGAAATCAATAGAGAAAAATCAACAAAACCAAAAGCTGGGTCTTTGAAATGAGATAAAATTGATAAGCCTCTAGGTAAGCTAAATATGGAAAAGAGGGGACAGAAATTATTAACATCAGAAATGAATAATGGGACATCACTACAGATCCCATGGACATTTAAAAGGATAATAAAGAATACTTTACTCTATGCCTACATATTTGATAACTTAAGTGAAATGAACCAATTCCTTGAAATCCTTAATGTGCTAACACCCACACAAAAAGGAACAGGCCTATATTTATTAAAGAATTTGATTCAGTAACTAATAACCTTCCCTAATAGAAAGTATCATACCTAAATGGGTTTCCTGGTGAATTTTACCAAACATTTAAGAAAGAATTTATATCAACTTTCTTCAACATTTTTCAGAAGACAGAAGCATAGGAATACTTAGCTCATTGTGTGAAGCCAGAAACACCTTAATACTAAAACCAAAGATATTACAAGAAAAGAAAACTACAGTTCCTTATCTTTCATCAACATGGTTGCAAAAATCCTTAGTAAAACTAGTAATAGAGAGGAACTTTCTCAATTTAGCAAAGCATATCTAAAAAATAAAAACAACAACAAACTATAGTTATGTCATCCTTAATGGTGAGAACTGAAAACTTTCCACTTACATAAGGAACAAGGCAAGGATGTCTCCCCTTGCCGCTCCTTTCAACATTATACTGGAAGTCTTAATGAATGCAATAAGACAAAAAAGAAAGAAAGAAAGGAAAGAAAGGAAGGAAGGAAGGAAGGAAGAAATAAAAGTTTCTTGGTTTGTAGATGGCAAACGAAGATGGCAAATCTATGTAGAAATCCAAAGGCATTGTCAAAAAAAATCCATAGTAAACAATTATATCAAGGATCCAGGATATGACATTCACATACAAAAGTTACTTGGTGTCTTATATGCCAGCAATGAAAATAAACACATTACCATTTACACTGGCACCTCCCCCAAATAAAATACTTAGTTATAAATTTAATAAAATATGTACAAGATAGGAGAAAAATTATAAAACTTTGGTGGAAGAAATCAAAGCAGAACTAAATAAAGGGAAAGATACTCCACTTTTATGGATAGGAAAATTCAATATTATTATGATGTCACTTCTTCTCAATTTGCCTACAGATTTAACATTATCTTAATCAAAATCTCAGCAAGTTATTTTGTAGATATTATCAAACATTCTAAAGTTTATATGGAGAGTCAAAAGACAGAATAGTTACCAGAATATGGAAGAAGAACAAAGTTGAAGGGCTGACACTATCAGATTTCAAGATTTACTGTAAAGCTACAGTGATTGAGACTGTGTGGAACTGGCAAAAGAATATGCAAGTAGATCAACGGAACAGAATGAAGAACTCAGAAATAGACCTACATACAAGCAACTGATCTTTGACAAAGAAGCCAAGGCAATACAATGAGCAAAAGATAAGTCCCCTCAGCAAATGGTGCTGGAACAACTATACACTCACATAAAAGAAATGAATCCAGACTCAGACATGACATCTTTCACTGAATATTCCATACAATGAAATATTACTCTGACCTAAAAATAAATGAGCTGCCAAGCCATGAAAAGACTTGGAGAAACCTTAAACACATATTATGAAGCGAAAGAAGCCAATCTAAAAGGGTTAAATACTGTATGACTCAAGGTGACATTCTGAGAAAGGCAGAACTATGAAGACAGTGAAAATATCAGGGGTTGTCAGGTGGCAGTGAGGAGAGAGGGATGGATAAGTGAAGCACGGAGTATTTGGGCGACAGTGAAACTGTTCTGTACAATACTGCAATGGTGACTATATGTCCTTATACATTTGTCAAAATCCATAGAATGTACTCCAAAAGTGAAATCTACTGTCAACTCAAGATCAAATTCATACTACACCAAGTTGATGGGGGTGATGTCTCAATAGGGGTTAACTGGGTATAACAACTGTACCACTTTGGAGTGAGATGTTGATAGTGAGGGAGATTGTGCATGTGTGTGCATGGGGAGGGCATATGGGAACTTTCTGTACTTTCCATTCAATTTTGTTTGTTTGTCAAACCTAAAACTGCTCTAAAAACATAAAGTCTATTTTTTCTTAAAAAAAGATTGCAACATCAATTCCTGCCTGTTTCCAGCCTGCCAGACTACTCTACAAATTTCAGACTTGTCACATCCTGTACAGTAACCTGAGTCAGTTCCTTGCAATGAATATTTTTATATATAAACAGACTGAAAATGGCATGGTATACCTGGGTGACTGGAGGACAGCTGTAGGGATTTTAGAGGGAGGAAATTAATTTCCAATGAAGAGAACTATTTCTTATAAACATAAAACTTTGCTTCTCTAACCTTGGCGGTATGGCATGAAAAATGGCAGTAGCAGATTGCTGTGGTGAGGACCAAATAAACTAATTCAAGGCCAGGATGGTCTAGGGAAGTTTCCCTAGTTGCCTCATTCCTACTTCTTCCATCCAAAGAGAAAGAACACAGGGGGAAAGGTAAAATGCCCAAAGAGCAGTGCATGCAGGTACTGGACTCTTTTTCTTTAAAAACAAGATCTATTGTAGAATGCCATAAAGTCACATCCTCCTTTAAAAAAAAAACTTGGTGTAGAACTTGATCTTGAGACTTCAGAGCTCTGTTTAGGTGTTTATCTCTCTAATTCCTTGCTAATCATTGGAAGATTTTTTTGTGCCAATTTCAAATTTTATTTCCTGTTTTTAAAAACATCTACATGTTTCAAAACATGTAGGTAAAAAGAAGAAAATGATAGCCTGTAATTTCATTTCAAAAAGATAACCATTGTTAAGTCTTGTGACTTCCCCAAACACCAGTTTCCACTAGGCTGCTTTTCCTCATATTATTGCCCTAAAAATTTCCAACACACTTGAGTTATTATTTTGTATTTCAGAAAACATTTTGTGAAAGAATACAGAAAATGAATGGCATACAGAGTACAAAATTGGCACATAGTAAGTACACAACAAATATTGATTCCTTTTCCACCTGTCCATTGTGATAATAAAAGAGTCCTTTTAACTTATAAAAATGAAATAGTAAGGAAATACCACAACACATATATATATTGAATTATTTATCTCCTATTGTTATCATTCAGTATTAGTTTTATACATGCTCTCAATCTTGTCATGATTGCCACAAAATGGTAATCTAGAAAGAAAACAGATATTGGAATCAAACTTATCTGGTTTGAGGGTGGCGCCTATGGCTCATTGAATAGGGCGTTGGCCCCATATACCAAAGGTGGCGGGTTCAAACCCAGCCTCGGCCAAACTGCAAAAACAGAAAAATAGCCAGGCATTGTGGTGGGCGCCTGTAGTCCCAGCTATTCGGGAGGCTGAGGCAAGAGAATCGCCTAAGCCCAGGAGTTGGAGGTTGCTGTGAGCTGTGTGACGCCACGGCACTCTACCGATACCGAGGGCAATCAAGTGAGACTCTGTCTCTACAAAAAAAAAAAAAAAAAAAAAAAACTTATCTGGTTTGAGTTAACTTATTTAACATCTCAAGTCACAGTTTTCACAATTCTACCTCCAACAACTGATGTGAAGAACAATGAGGGACCTTGAAGATGCTCAATAAATGTTTGTATTCTCATCCTTTTGCCTCCTCCCATGCTAGTCTCATCAGGGTAGAATTGCTCAGCTCCAGAGTCTGACATCGAATGCCTTGTTCACTATAGCTAATATGCTGGCTTTAAAGACAAGACTGGGCACTGGGTTTCTGCTGTTAGTGACTGTTGCCTCACGGGCATCAGGAAAGAGACTAAGGCAGAACATCTTATTCCATAGCCTAATAAGAGTGAGACATTCTTTTTGCTGATCCCCCTAAAATAAATCTGAGAGTGGTAGAATCACTAAAGTGAGAGAGGAAAGGGGTTGCTCAGGGCACCAGAATTGGGCATCGCAGTCATGGTAAGAAAAATGTTTTCCCACCGCCAAAAAGTTTTCCCAGAGCCTCTTTCATGTCTCTGTTCCTCAAGCTATAGATGAATGGGTTTAACATGGGAATAATCACCATATAGAGAATGGCAGCCCTACTTTCCCTCTCTGTAGAGTAAGATGATGGAGGAAGTAAATACACACCCATAAGGGACCCATAGAAGAGCAGAATCACTGTCAGATGAGAACCACAGGTGGAGAGGGCTTTCCATCGCCCACCAGGGGATGAGATGCCAAGCACAGCCCAGGAGATGCGGACGTAGGAGAAGATGATCAGCATGAGGGGAACAGCAAGGAACGCCAAGCCCATGGTGATGATCATGAACTCATTTATGTGGGTATCCGAGCAGGCAAGCTTCAGTAGAGCACTGGGATCACAGTAGAAGTGGGGGATGGCCTTCTGGGCACAGAAAGCCACATGGGTCAGCAACAGCGTGTGCATCAGAGCAGGACAGTTGGTTAGCACCCAGCACACACCCAGCATGAGTGCACAGAGCTGGGGACTCATAGCTGTGTTGTAATGGAGTGGCTGGCAGATGGCCACATAGCGGTCATATGCCATTACAGCCAGCAGGCAGTTGTCGAGGCCACCAAACATAAGGAGAAAATACAGCTGTGTAAGGCACCCAGGATAGGAGATGGTCTGACTCTGGGTATGAATGTTGGCCAGCATTTTGGGGATTGAAGCAGAAGTGAAGCAAGCATCAGTTAATGACAGGTTGGCCAGAAAGAAGTACATGGGAGTATGGAGGTGTGGGTCAGAGATGATGGCCAGGACGATGAGCAAGTTCCCCACCATGGTGACCAGGTACATGCCCAGGAAGATGCCAAACAGGAGAGGCTGCTGCTCTGGCTGCTCAGAGAGTCCTAGAAGGAGGAAGTCTGAAACAGTGGTCTGGTTCACTCTGCTTGGTTTCCCCATCCCTGTAGTTCTTGTTATCTGTGCAGGTAAAACCCCTCATGCATCAGTATTTAATTATTAGATCAATTTATAGATATTGAATCTATGTGGCCAGAACCATGCCAGAACCGTGCTAAGTTAGATCAATTTACAGATATGAATCTATGTGGCCAGAACTCAAAAAAAAAAAGAATAAAATTCCTTTTCCAATAAGAATCTCTAGATTCATTGTGGATGCAAGAAAATACTCATTAGACATTTAGGTTACTGTTAAGGAAATATACATTCAAATACAAATTGTGCTTTCTATGCCATACCAGAGCCCAAAGAACAGAGATCAATTTGACCTGAGTAGTCAGCATAGGCTATTTAGAGAAGGTGAGAACTAGGAACGGCCTTGATGACAGGATTAGATTTATGATTGTCAAGTGCAAAGAAGATGTGTGAGCTCCATCAGGATCTTTCATCCTCCCCCAATACCCCCTCCCCCACACACACACTCTATCACACTGTAGCCCTCCTCTCCACTTGCCCTTTAATTCCTAAATTTAATTTCACCCATTCAAACCAGCCTTATATTCTCCCCTAACTGGCACATAGGATGTGGGGCTGAGGATGTGAGGGTCTATGTCTTTCCACACATCTCACCTCCTATTAGGATGTCCCCTCCACAGTTAGGACATCACCTTCTCTCCTTTATCCCTGTCCTCTTCCCCTTTCACTCCTCTGTGCCTATATCTGTCTGGAATTGATTTTTGTCCTCTTGTGCCTGCACCCTCACATGTTTACTACATTTTTCTGATCTTTCCTTTTTATCGGAGGGAGGGAAGTTGAGAAGCATCAGGCTCTGGCTTCTTGGCTGAAAAATGGTTATTCTGTTCTGCTGTCCTAGGATTGAGAGAAAGCTGGTAGCAGGACCCATCTCACACTGACTGTGTAGAAGCAATGGCCTTAGAAGTTTTTGAGCGTATTTTATCCTCCATTTGTTCTTTGGTTCATAGAGAGACTTTTGACCTTAGCCAGAGACTCAGATCACCTACCCAAGAAACTCTATCCTGGTCACTGGGCTAGAAAAAAAGAGGGGCATGTGTGTGTAGGAGTGTGTGTGTTTGCTACCCTTCCAGATTCTCACCTGTCATATAATGGGTCAGAGTTAGACATCTTCAAATTCTCCAAATCTTTCCCCTGGAAGGAAAATTCACTAGATAAGGAACTCCCCAAGCCTTTTCTAACTCAAAGTCAGTAAAGTTGGAGTCTACAGAGTACAGAGTTTACTAGGAACACTTGGAATGTTGGACTTAGTTTCGCCTTCCCCAGGCTTGAAAAGACAGGAATATTTCTAAGGGTTATAAATGTTCCTGGAAAAACATCTCCCAGGGAGCTCATTAAAGCTAACCTCAGTGTCACTGTGCAGCCTGTTCTCCAGCCAGCTCTGGTTAGGCCCTGGGGGAACTGAGGGCATCTCTTTCCCAGGGATTAAACTCTAAAATACAAGTCTCAGGAGTGTGATTCTGAAGCCTCTTGCTGGAACACAGCACACTTCCTCCTGACTAGCAGTTCTCCTAGAACTCTTGCCTATGCATTAGACCAGTGATTCTCAACCTTCCTAATTGCCGTGTTGTTACAAATGGAACAAAGGGGTCGTGACCCACAGGTTGAGAACCACTGCATTAGACAATTTGTCCCATGTTCTAGGTAAAACAGCATTGAAGAAGTCAGAAGCATAACTTTTAAATGACCATTTCTGCTGGTGATTTCTTTAAACAGTCATTCTAATGTGAAGCCACTTCCTTAAAAAGTCCAAAACTCTCAATTAACGAGGCAGCCTAAATAAAGCACACCAGGCATGATGCCTCCTACATAGCAGTTGTTCAAATAACTATTCATATTTCTTGCATTTTGATTATTAATGCTAGCTAGCCTTTACTGAAGACTTTCTTTACATGATCTCAAGTAATACAGCAAGCTTAGAATGTAGGAACTATTATTGCCCCCACTTTACAAATGAGAAAATTGCTCAGTAAGGATAATGATTTAACTGAGTTTCATAAAAATGTTAAATAGAAGTTGTGGAATTCCCGCCTAGGTGAGCATGGGACTAGAGTACATCCTCGTTGGTTTTGATCATTAATAATTTCATTGGTATAGGGAGGCATTCTTCCTTTCTTTGGGAGTCCATGCCACCTCCCTCTTTGCTCTCTTCTTTCTCTGTCCCATCTCTCCCCCAACCACTCTCTTCCCTCTCTCTAATATAAATATGTCTTATAAATTTTTCATAGGTATAAAATACCAAATTATTTTTAAACGTTGCATTTCCTTAAAAAAAAGATGGAGAATTTACCTCTTTCATGTTTACATGGATGGAGCTGGACCATATTCTTCTTAGCAAAGTATCTCAAGTGCATCTTAGAAGGGTACAGGTGAAACTTACTAAGTGCAGAATACATATGTTTTCATACAATAACCAAGAAAATCCCATGAAGGTTATGTCACACAGTCGGATGAAAATATGTCATATTATATATGAAGCCAGCACATTGTACCCCATGATTGCACTAATGTACACAGCTATGATTTAATTTAAAAAATGGAAGAAAACATATCCAATGTACTCAGTCCTACTATGAAACTAATTAATAGCTTTCATATGAAGGCTATAACCCAATTATAGCACAAGAATATGGGGAAAGGAGCAAGGAAGGGGG
>CAUYON010066121.1:0-28661 GCA_963573935.1 Arctocebus calabarensis | reverse complement strand
GCCTCCCAAGTAGCTGGGACTACAGGCACCCGCCACAATGCCCGGCCATTTTTTGGTTGCAGCCGTCATTGTTGTTTAGCGGCCCGGGTTGGATTCGAACCTGCAAGTTCAGGTGTACGTGGCTGGGGCCTTAGCCCGTTGAGCCACAGGCGCCGAGCCTGTAATCAAATTTTTAAAAATAAATTTTATTAAAAAAATAAATTGTAGGGCAGCACCTGTGGCTCAAAGGAGTAGGGCGCCAAGCCCATATGCCAGAGGTGGCCGGTTCAAACCCAGCATGGGCCAAAAACTGCAAAAAAAAAAAATAATAATAATAATAAATAATTTGTATTGCGTATACTCGAGGTTTACAACATGAAACTCTGGGACATGTGTAGATGGTAAAAGGGTTCCAATAGCAAAACAGTCACATATCTGTCATCTCTCATGGTTACTGTTCTTGGGACAAGAGCTGCTGAAATCTACGTATTTAGCAGAAATCCCCAATGCTGTGGAGTTTAACTCAATGCACATGTGGCACGTCCATCTAGCACACCCACGGTCCCCATCTCCCCATTCCTCCCCACTAACCCGCGGTACCCACTGTCTCACTCTCTGTCTCTGTACATTTGAACTTTTTGGAAAGAATATTCCACATACGTGAGATCATGCAATATTTTTCTTTCTTGCCTGGCTTATTTCAACTAGCATAATATCCTCCAGGTTCATTCATGTTGTGGCAAATGACAAGATCTTTTTGTTTTTGAGATAGAGTCTCACTTTGTTGCCCTCAGTAGAGCGCTAGGACATCACAGCTCACAGCAACCTCAGCCTCTTGGGGTTAAGCAATTCTCCTGCCTCAGCCTCCCAAGCAGCTGAGACTACAGGTGCCTGCCACAATGCCCGGCTAATTTTTTGTTGCAGTTTGGCCAGGGCTGGGTTCGAACTGGCCACCCTCAGTATATGGGGCTGGTGCCCTACCCACTGAGCCACAGGCACTGCCTGACAAGATCCTTTTTATAGGCTGAATAATATTCCCGCATACACATAAACACTCCCCCATCAATAGGCACTTAGGTTGTTCCCATATCTTGGCGTTTTGAGTAAGGCTGCAGATATCTTTACAAGCTTGTGATTTCATTTCCTTTTGGTATACACAGAAGAAGGATTGCTGGATCGTACGGTGGTTCTATTTTTAACTGCTTTAGGAATCTCCCTATTGTTTTGCATAATGGAAATTACAATCTACGTTCCCACCGAAAATGTACAAAGGGCCCCTCACCAACATTTGTTATCTCCTGCTTTTTAACAATATCTGTCCTCATGGGTGTGAGGCAGTATCTCATAGTGGTTTTAATTTGCATTTCTCTTATGGTTAGTGACATGGAACATCTTTTCATATACTTGTTGGCCATTTTTCTCTATTTGGCCACATGCCTCTTCACATCCTGTGCTTGTTGGGCGGGGGGGGGGGTGGGGGTGACGTGGCTTGAGCTCAGAAGTTCGAGACCAGCCTGAGCAAGAGCGAGACCTCGTCTCTAAAAATAGGCAGGCATTGTGGCCAGCACCTGTAGTCCCAGCTACTCAGGAGGCTGAGGCAAGAGGACCAGTTGATCCCCAGTCTTTGAGGTTCCTGTGAGCTATGATACCACAGCACTCAAGCCCAGGACAACTGAGTGAGACTCTGTTTCAAAAGAAAGAAAAGAAAACATCATTTTACCATATGACCCAACCTTGGCAGTGCTTGGTATTTACCCAGTGAAGCTGAAAACTTCTGTCCACACCAAAATCTGTACGTGGATGTTTAGGGCAGCCTTATTTATTACATAATTGCCACAACTTGGAAGCAGCCAAGATGCCCTTTAGTAGGAAAGTGGACAAATCAACCTTTGTACATGCAGACAATGGAATATTGCTCAGTGATAAAAAGGAATGAGCTGTCAAGCCACAAAATGGCAGGGCAGATCCTTAAATACGTACGGCTAAGTGGAAGAAGCTGATCTGAAAGGGCTGCACGCTGCACGATTCCAACTGTACGACTTTCTGGAAAAGGCAAGACTGAGATGGGAAACGCAGGGGTTAGAGGGCAGGGTGCGTAGCCTGAGCATAGAGGAACTTTAGGGCAGTGACACTGCTGTGTGCAATGCTAGGACGGTCAGATATATGTCAATAGAATGTTCCATGCTGGGAGGGACCCTTCTGTAAACCACATCCCCTGGCTGATAACATGTCCGTGTAGGTTCACGGGTTTGACAAATGGACCACTGTGGGGCACGATGTTGATAATGGGAGAAATTGGGGGGCAGGGCATATGTGGGAACTCTGAGTACTTTTTCTCAATATTGCCATGAACCTAAAACTTTTCTAAAAAATAAAGCTTACCGTCCGGGTGTGGAGGCTCATGCCTATAATCTCAGCACTTGGGGAGGCTGAGGCAAGAGGATCACTTGAGCCCGGAGTTTAAGAGCAGCCTGGACAAAGAGCAAGATCCTGTGTCTACAAAAGTTTAAGAAAATTAGCCATGGAGCAGTGGCATGTATCTGTGGTCCCAGCAATTCAGGAGGCTGAAGCAGGGGGATCACTTGAGCCCAGGAGTTTGAGGTGGCAGCGAGCTATGATGACACCACTGCACTTTAGTCTGGCAACAGAGCAAGACACTATCTCAAGAAAAAAAATAAAATAAAGCATTAAAAAAAATAAAGCTTTTTTTTTCAGGACACTATTAAAATTTGCTTTAATATTTTTTTGGGGGGGAAAAATACCATAGTTTTAGTCAATGATGAGAAACATTTTTACAGTCGTAGTAGGATTTTATTTTTAACACCTATGATGCTATGAATTCATAGGGAAAGGTTCCAGTAGCTCAGGGAGGTGCCTTGCCATCGAATGTGACAAAGCTTTGTGTGACCATTGTGGCATGAATTCATGGGGAACAGGTGCCAGCTCCTTATGCTCTCCCTCACCTGGTTCTCCTAGTTCGCCTGTGCACCGTACACTTATTATGCCACGAATTCAGGAGCTCAGGCTCCTTTCAGTTCTCACAGTGGGCCTCTCTGGGCAGAGCAGCCCGGCCCTTCAGCTGAACCCAGGTACCTTTCTCTGTGGCTTCCTCTTTTTCCGAGCATTTTCCTTCATGCATTTCAGGAGGCTA
Source organism: Arctocebus calabarensis (assembly GCA_963573935.1). Lineage (NCBI taxonomy): Eukaryota > Metazoa > Chordata > Mammalia > Primates > Lorisidae > Arctocebus > Arctocebus calabarensis. Next base: position 25,531 of record CAUYON010066121.1, on the reverse strand, counting down.
TCTCTGCTCTTAGAGCTTACCATGCTCAATCCGAACATTAATCCTCTTGGCAAGAATCTTGCCCTTAACTGGTTTGTTTACAACAACGCCAACAGCATGCTGGTGACACTGCAGACTCTTCCAGTTTTGCGTGGTAACATTTGTGTGGCGTGCCTTTTTGAACAGTACCCATTCTCTAGACGTCTACAATATCACCTTTCTTGTAGATTCACGTGTATGTGACTAAAGGGACAACTCCATGTTTTCTAAAAGGCCTAGAGAACACGTATCCGGGGCCTCTCCTCTCTCCCTTTGTGCTCGTCGTTTTGGTGAATTACTGGAAGATGGCAGCTCCGGCTAAAAGCAAAAAAAAAAAGCTTATTAATTTAGAAAAAAGAGAAAGCATTATGGCGCCAGTTAAGTTGTGGCATCTCATAGAGAACACTCAGGATTTAAAGAAAAAAGGACTAAATATTTTTAACATAGATATGATGAGCTCTTTGAAAGCTGATGTTGTTTGTTACAGATTTTCATATTAGACATGGGGCAACTTCCAAAGTACCTACAAGAGTTAAAAGAGTTACAAAGCCGTTCACAAAGAACCCTGCTGCATGTCTGTTGACAGAGTCAGTGAAGGGATTACGGTAGTGCCACTTTTCAACAACACGATCGCTTGTGGCATTAAATATTTGACCTGGCATTAAATATTTGACCGAATGAACATCTTTTCTGCAGAAGTGTACTGTTGATTACCACTGTACAAGTCTATAGGTTTTGCTAGGCCTTCTCGTTTGCATGGACTCATCCTGTATCCGCCCCAACTAATAGTCAGCAAAGATCTTCTATGGGGACTCCTTGGAGACAAACACAAACGGTTCAATAACTTTTTTGACATCAAAGTTATTGCCTGGCAGGAAACAAAAAGTGTTGAATAGCTTTTTTTTTTTGTTAGTCTCATGGTTTATTCTGGAACAAGTCTGTTGACATTTGCAAGGATGAGAACAACTCACCTTGGCTCCTTACCGCTAATCAAGGCAGTGGCAGTAGCAGTGGCGCTAAAGAGCAGTAGTTATTGTTTTCTCTGCTGCCACGCAGTTAAAAAATAACAACAGTTCTACTGAGGGCGACAAAGTGAGGCTCTGTCTCTAACAACAAACAAAGAAAACCAGTTTCACTTAGGAGTGTCCTTGATGAAGCCACAGACCTTGTTAATTTCATTATATCTCAGGTCCTTGGATACATTGCCTTTTACCATTTCTCCATGACAAAAAGGGAAGTACTCGGGAGCACTTTTGCTCCACATTAAAGTCTGATGTTTATCTCAGGAAAAGCAGCTGTTGGGATTGTGAACTAAGCAAGTGATTTCCATCCTGGGGCCTTCTACAGGGCCTGGGTATTTGGCAGATGCTGTGTTGAGAATGAGTACACTGAATGCTTTATTTCAATGAAAACCATTGATAGTTTTTTACGCCAATGATAAAATTTTAACATTGTGTGGAAAATTAGAAAATTGTAAAACTTGAATTCACCCCTGTAAGTTTATCCGAGTATGAAATCAATACTTCATGCGAAAGATGGTGGTGTGAACGAATTTGTTGGTGTTGTGTGAAATATGTCAGCGTTTGGAAAATATGCACGGCTCAGTAAACCTATATTTTCCAAATGACAATGTGTAATGTCATAGAAATATTCACGAATAAACTATCTATTCAAAGCATCCAGTAGATCAAGGGATTTTGAACATAACAATATAAAAATTTCATCATTACAGTCTTTGATTCCACATTGCAACTAACCATTAAGTAGTACAGGTTGAGCATCCCTAATCCAGAAATCCAAAATCCAAAATTCTCAAGTCCTAAAACTTTTTGAGTGTTGACACAATGTTACAAGTGGAGAATTCCACACCTGACTTCATATGCTCAGTCTTTGTCAAAACACCGTCAGAATTTTGTTTCTTTCACAATATTATTAAAAGGACTATATAAAATTATCTCCAAGTGGTGTGCACAAGTTGTATATGGAACAAATGAATCCCATCGGACTTGGGCCATGCTCACATCACGTTATGCATATGCAAATATTCCAAAATGCGGAAAAAGTCCGAAATTGGAAACACTTCTGTTCCCAAGCATTTGAAGGAGGGATGGTCAGCCTGCACCACTCGGCCTGTTTGAGTGTAGCATCAAAGAAAAATACCCACATGTAACTGAAAAGGCTGTAAGAATGCTACTTCCCAGCTACTTATCCATGTGAAACTGGATTTTTTTCAGATTACGCCACCAAAATAATATCACTGTCAAAGAACTGCAGAAGCAGAAGTGAGCGGTGTCTTTTATGAGCTCAGACCTAAAAGAGATGTGTAAAAGTGTGAACCCAGGCTACTCTCCTAACCAAATTTTCTTTTATTTTTGTCATTTGTGTTATTGCATAATGGGTCCATTTATTTTTATTTTTTTCATTATTATTTTTAAATGAATAAACACATACTAAACATTTGGGAGCTACTGTGCTAATCTAGTCCCTGCGTGCTTTTTATTCCCCCACAATGTTTATTCCGTGCCCACCGACCCGGTAGGATCAAGTCATGAGTATTTAAGGCTGTTTGGTTGTGTAAGCTTTCCTCATTTATTCACACTAGTTCTCATTCTGGTTCCACCTCTGGCCAAGTTCAAGCTACAGGCTCCATTTCCTGCAGCCCAACTCTGAAACTATCTACGCCAACCATTCCTCACCTTCCTCCTGCTGACAGAACCTGTTTTGTTTCCTTCTCCTTTGAATGACCTTGACCGTGAGAGCAGGCCTGGGCCCTCTCTAGCTCCGGTCATGGTGATCTGGTTCTCTTTGCCAAGTCATTGGCGTAAGCTTGGTTGTAGAGAAGTTTCTAACCGGAGGTGTGAGAAGTCTGTTGAGAAGCTTGGGGAGGTTTTGTCAGTCTTAAAGCGGGACATAAGATGGGGTTGACATTGCTGTTTGTCTGGGTATTATTGTCAGCCCACAAAACCCAGAACCACTGCAGCCATGTGGGGCCCACGAGGAGAGCCAGGTCCAGAATAAGCCAGTGTGGGGAGGAGGTCCCTCTGTCACCCTGGGTGGAGCACAGTGATGTCATCAGAGCTCACAGCAACCTCAAACTCCTGGGCTCAAGGCATCCTCCTGCCTCAGCCTCCCAAGTAGCTGGGACAGTACCTGGCTAATTTTTTCTGTTTTTCACAGAGATGAAGTTCTGTGTTCCATAGGCTGTTCTCGAACTCCTGGCCTGAAGTGATCCTCTTGCCCCAGCCTCCCAAAGTGCTGGGTTTACAGGTGTCAACCACTGTGTCCAGCCTACCTTGACTTTAAATGAAAACATACAAACCCCTCTGGACATTAATATAATTTGTCCTTGTGCCTCCCACACCGATCTGGCTCATTCTCTGGTCCCCCTGGGTGGGGGGACAGAATGAAGAGGACAAGCGTTAGTTAGACCCCCGAAGCTGAGCTCAGCCCTGCCCCTGAGTGAGTCCCCGCTTTGTGACGTGGTTCCTCATTCGTTAAAGGAGACTAACTAGGGGCCAGCTCATGGCGTCGTGGTGAGGACTCAGGGAGCCCGGACTTGAAAAGCATTTGCAGCACCTTCACCTTCTCTCAGAAAAGTGGGATTCAGACTAGATGAAGTTCAAGGGACGGAAGGCTTGTCCACAAACTTTGTCTCAACAAAATTATTTAGGTTGGGCCCCATGAAGTCACCAAAACCAAACACTTTTTAACTACTAAATGGCAATTTCTAATATTCCTGGAGGTTGTAGTTCAGAGCTGTGAAAATTGCAGCTACAAAGTTAGCACCCAGCAGCAGGTCACCGCCCAAGGTCAAATAGGGACAGCTGCCAAGGCGTCACAAGCGCTGCCAATCCAGACAAGCAGATGTGCTTGTGTACACGTGATGAGAGAACGGCTCGGTCCAAATGTCACTGCAAATTACTGTTTGTCACACCAGCTGTCCTAGTGCGCCTCTCACACGAGGAAGACATGTCTCCACGCTCACATGGTTCGCATTTCAGCTTTTCCCTTGAAAAGACTGAACTGTGAAGAAATGAGCTGGCAGCAGTGTAGACAGTGTGGATTTTATCCATTTTATGATCCTGGTTGTGCCTCATGGACTAGAACAAAATATGTATTCCTTTTATTGAATTTAAATTTATTTATTTTTTTAAAATATGTTTTCTTAAGAAAGAACTTTTTGGAAGTCTGAGAACTTAGGCACTTTTTTCACTAAATTGGTTGCAATTTCGATCAGGAGGTAATTACACAGTAAGAAATGTGACCTTCAGGGTGGTGCCTGTGGCTCAAAGGAATAGGGCGCTGGGCCCATATACGAGAGGTGGTGTGGGTTCAAACCCAGCCCTGGCCAGAAACTGCAAAAAAAAAAGAAAAAGAAAAAAGAAAGAAAGAAAGAAAAGAAATGTGGCCTTCAACTAAACTGAGCTTTCATTTTTCTTAAACTCCAAGAATTTGACAAATGCTGCATGTGATCCGCTCAGCGCTGCGCCAGGGGCAGGCAGGGACTGGGGCTGTCCTGGCCCTGACTGAACATTTCACAAGCAGAGGTGTGACAGCTGCATAGAAGGGCCCGGGAGGGCTGTGACAGCCCCACATCACTGTACTTCATTTCCTCTTGGGACAGGCAGCTGCTAGGTTCTCAGAGGAACTGCTCCCTCTTTTTTGATGTTTACAAGAAAAAGACACCAGGCCACCCAGGTATGGCCCCCTGCCTGCAGGAGCAAGCATGGAGGTGATGGAGTTAAGGAGAGCTCCAGGAGGAGGGTAGCGAACACACAGTGGTTCCAAGTCAGTCCCCAGGGTGGCTTTGTTTACACTCCTCCCCTCGCCCTGGAATTCTCATGTGGGCCTATTCATGCCCATGGAAACCATCCCTGCAGTGCCCAGCCAGCCCAGGAGCTCCCTGGTGGTCCCAGTTCTAGTCCAAATCTCTCTTGTTTCCCAAATGGCTTTCATCCCAAGCTCTGAGAAAGTAATACCAGCAAAGCTAAATGAGAGTGGATCACGAGGTCTGTGTTCGCCTGGGAGCCTGAGTTCACTTTCTCCTTCCCGCCTCCCCCTCCCTTCCCCACATCCATGACATGAGTTAGGCCTGGAGAGTGCCTGGTACATGTGACGCGCTTGACGTGTGTCTGTTGATGGGTGCGGTGAGGTGTACCAAACCCTTTGTAATGCACCTCCCAGGGACATACGCTTCATCAAAGTGAATTCTTATTAGCTGGAAGGCAGGTACTTAAGTCTGCACCAGCATTATTATTATTATTATTTATTAAATCATAGCTGTGCACATTAATGCAATCATGGGGTACAATGTGCTGGTTTATTTGAAATGTTTTCATCAAACTGGTCAACATAGCCTTCACGGCATTTTCTTAGTTATTGTGTTAAAACATTCATAGTCTACACCTAGTAAATTTCACATGTACCCTTGTAAGACGCACCGCAGGTGTGGTCATACCAATTACTCTCCCTCCACCCATCCTCCCCACTCCCCTCCCCTCCCTTTCCCTTCTCCCCTTCTTCTTGAGCTATATACACCAGCATTATTATAGAAATGCTACAAAAACTCCTTATCCTCGAAGCTCTTGAATAACTATGATGAAATAAATTTACCATTTCAATAAGCGCATTACTACCAAACCAACAAATTCAATTAAATGACGTTAATTGAATTTGGTAAATGATGTTGTTTTGCTCCCACTAAATTGCTACTGGTAACAGGAACATGGCTTATCTGGAAAAGTTTTTTTGATGTTTGACATGACTTTCCTATCATGTAGGTCTATAATAAAGAGAGAAAACTCAAATTCCCCAGGCCTTTTCCCTGTTAAAATGACTGACCAACCTTTATTTACAGGGCGCTTCATGATAACATTTAACCCCCTTCAGTTCCTTTCTGGGTATCTCGTGAAAATTAAGGCAGCTCTGGCTGGTGACAAAGGCAGTGGGCAGGGTCTCAGTTACCTTCTGGACACTGACATTATTCAGGCACCAACATAACACTAACAGGAAAAGGAAGGCTAAAATCCTATTATTTAGTGCATCCATGTAAAAGGTGTGTGGATGTTCTTGTTTTATTTTGGAGACTATTCTGTGAGCTAGATACATTGTTTGAATTTAAATGGTGGGAGGAAAAAAAAGAAAGAAATTCCCGTAGAGAACTCAACAGCTCCTAAGAATATGTCCATAGTCCCCAGTGTGAGAAACGATGATCCCCTCCAACCCTTTATTTTCTAGATTAGAAAATTGAGGCCCAAAGACCAGAATGACTTCTGAGGATGCTTCGGTGCTACTTAGCGGAGAAGCAATGTTAGAATCGCAGGCTCCTTGTGTATGTGACTGTGGTGAGTACGCTGGTGATGAATTGCAGGGTTTGCGACACCCTGATTTCTGACAGGGTTCTACTCTGCTGTAAGAAATGGGTGAGGATTTCACAACAGACCCTTAGAGCTCTGCTAAGCTGGCCTGTGAGAAGACACCAGCTTGGGTACCCCAAGCACATCAGTCACGATGAAAAGAGTCCAGCGTACAGAGGCGATGAGATTTCCTTGGCTGGGGAGCATTTCATTGTTGAGCAGAAAGAAATCCCAAACCTCTTTGTCCTTGTATTCTAGCTGCCTCTAAATCCTTTCTCCATTCAGTAATACCCGTGGCTGGAGCGGGCCAAGGGTCATGAGCTGGGGCCACGCCCATGAAGAAAGAACGGAAATTATTACACCAAGAACACACAAGCATTTCAAAAATAGGAGCGTGAAATAAATGCAAAATGCTTTAGGAAATGCTCATCGTTTAAACCCATCATTGTCCCCAGGGGCCATGAGTCTGAATCTGACGTTAAATAACTCAGTAACTGAAAGACGTGATTACTGTCAAAAGAACAGAAATGTCTAAGGAGTTAGAAAGGCTCTGTGAAGAGTCTGAGCAAATGCTCTGTTCTCTGTCCTGCCAGGGTCAAGGTCATGGGAAAAAACCAGGGAGAAATCCAAGCTGCGTTTCACACACTGCAGGTGTACATGGGAGGGAGTCACACAAAGACCTCATCTCCCCTACTGCACCGACACAGAGCTGCAAAGAGATGGCTTTCAATAAACAGTCAACCGCGTCTGCAGGCTGTAATCTAGTTCTTACCAGTCTACGTTTACGACTCAGTTGTGGAGGAACCCCTCTGACCACAAACCTTAGAAGTTATGCAATGTTGCCCACAAATGTTAGGTTTGCAGTTCATTAGAAAGATCCCAAAGCTAAAGCCGCGGTGCCAGCATGCTGGTGTCCTGGGGGGAGAGCGGTGGTGGGAAATCGGAGACTGTGATCTTGGGAAATAAAAGCATCCTTGCCGCCGTTCAGCTCCATCTCCTTTTGGAGAGCAGAGGAAACCAGCGTGGCCGATCCAACCAGGAGCTGAGTCTTCAAACAGCATCCCACCTAGGCAAGCAGCTGCCTGAGCAGGAAGGTGGCTTCCTGGGAGGAGTGGCTGTTGTAGGTGTTGGGGTTCCCCAGGAGTGTCGGCCCCCATCTTCCAAGCCCCCACGACATCACCCAACTTTGCGGGTGCATCACCGCCCACCTGGTCCCAGCGAGCCTTTCCCAACCTGGATCTCCAGCCGACCTGGCCCAGATACAAGCGGCTATGGGCAGCTCCACACGGAGTCGACAGGCACCGCAGCCTCCACGTGCCCCAACCAGATATCCCCAGCTCCCAGCTCCAGCTGCCTCTGTGTTCCCTGTCTCACTGGAAAGCACCATCAGACACCTGGGAGTAATTCTCAACTCTTCCTGACATCCTCCTAAGCATTTTTTCTTTTATGTTGAGACAGACTCTCACTCTGTCATAGCTCACAGCAACCGCAAACTCCTGGACTCCAAGCAATCCTCTTGCCTCAGCCTCCTGAGTGACTGCACTACAGGCGCTCACCACAGCACCCCGAAGTTTTTCTATTTTTGATAGAGACAGACAGGTCTCAAACTCCTGAGTTCAAGCCATCCACCAGCCTCAGCCTCCCAGAGTGCTGGGATCACAGGCTCGAGCCACCGCGCCGGCCAGCATTTCTTGACTGTCCCCTCTTTCCGCTTCTTCCGGCAGCTGTTTGATCAGCTCTGCCGCCCTTAGCCCACTGTCCTTACTTCCAGCCTTGGGGGCTCCGTTTTGCCCACAGCGCTAACTTCATGCTCTTCGGGGCAGCAGTGGACGGCCTTTCAGTCTGATTTTCTGCGTCCTCGTCACTCAACGCTTCCATCCCTTACGCCAGATCTGGCGTTCTGCACACTCACTGCACTATTGCTAGGCACGGGTTTCTTTACGCTTCTCCCTGAAACACCTCACTTTGTTGGGCTGACTGCTGAGCACATGCTCGGAGCTCAGCTTTGCAATTCCTGGAGGTGGTCCTTGCCGTCCCTTGCTGAGTGAGATGTGGCCGGCACAGCCTGGGCACCGCGGCGGGCATCCACGGTCCCACACTTGGTGTATCATGATTTCTTCCTGCCTCACATGTGCCCTCATTTATGAGCAGGGCCTGTGCGTCCTTAGCATTCAACAGCAGCACATCAGAAATGTTTCCAGAATGAGGAACAAATGATCTGAGTTTAATTTCTGGTCCTCTGGGAATTATTTCCCAAACAAGCATCCACCCCCAGCAAGGGGCCTGTTGGGTCCCCCTGGAGGGCAGGTGGGCTGGAAGCTCCAGCGCCCACCAGACGAGCAATGGCGGTGCAGGGCTGCACACGTCCAGGGGCCAGCCGGGGAGGCAGTGTAATGAAGGGACCGGACTCGGACGATGGGGTTGTAATGGTATTTTACTAGTCCCGTGAAATGAGCTCCCTTCTGGGCCTTCATCTCCTCAAAAGAAGACCCTTAAATTAGAGAAGCTCCAATTTCCCTTCAGATTTCAAGAAATTCCGTCGGCTGAAACAAAGTGGCTCTGCCCAGGGATTAGAAAGTGACGAATGGTGAGCAGGGGACTCCGAGTCCTGATGGAGTGAGTCCTGGGCCGACTTAGAGCCTGGACCCTGCTCTGCCCTGCTCTGCCACTGACCGAGCAAATCGCACCTCCCCCCGGCCCCCTTGTCCTGCCCCCAGGATTGCCGTGAGAAGTGGGGTTGGTGGTAGTATTCCTTCCCCCTATTATTTTAGTTTTTATTTTTATTTTTTGAGACAGAGTCTCATTTGGTCACCCTCGGTAGAGTGCTGTGACGACATAGCTCACAGCAACCTCCAACTCCTGGGCTTAGGCGATTCTCCTATCTCAGCCTCCCGAGTAGCTGGGACTACAGGCGCCCACCACAATGCCTGGCTACTTTTTTGTTTTGCAGTTAGGCGAGGCCCAGTTTGAACTTGCCACCTTTGATATATGGGGCTGACGCCCTACTCAATAAGCCGCAAGCGCCGCCCTCAAGTGATCCTCTTGCCTCCGCCTCCCAAGTAGCTGGGACTACAGGCGCCCGCCACAATGCCTGGCTATTTTTTGGAGATGAAGTCTCATTCTGGCTCAGGCTGGTCTCGAACCTGTGAGCTCAACAGTCCACACGCCTCAGCTGCCCAAATGCTCCCTCTACCTTTAAAAAAGATCTCAGAAGCATCTGGCTCTTCTGGTTTTGTAAGTGCCTCTCGCACGCATGTCACCTTCACGGGCAGGTCATCACAAGAGTGATGGAGAAAAGTGCCAAGGCAGCCCCAGCAGGAGAAGGGAGGCCTGGGGGAAGCCACAGCCTCACTCCCCCCTCACCTGGATGCCTCTCCTTTGCTGGCTCCTCTTTTTAACCATGTCCCCCCCACTTCCCTTAGCACCTTATAGCTGCAGACTATTAATGGCCAACAGCCTGTGTTCTCAGAGCAGCAGGTGAGGGAGAGTGGGACTATCCATCCTGACTTGCTCCCACCCCTCCACGCCCATCCCTTCCATTGACTGGCACTTCCAAGGCTCAGTGGGCCGCCGGGCCAGCTCACATGGCTTCTGGGTCCCCTTAGGTCAGATCTTCTTCCCAAAACTCAGGCTCTCCCACGGCATTGCCCTCCAGCCTGGCTGGGATCCAGCATTGTGCTTAGAAGCAAGGGACTAAGTGTTGGTGGGAAACATTATGTAATTCCTAGGGATTATGGTAATGCGTATCCACCCTGGATTTAATCATAAGTATAGCCAGTTAAACACTAGATTACAGGCATCAGAAGTTGTTGATTGTTCCTAAAACCCAAGAGGGCAGTACAATGTTATCCAAGAGCACATATTCATTAAGGGAAAAAAGGAAGGGCTTTTCAGTGTCCCCACTGCATGTAATTTACTCTGATGAGTACCCACAGAGTATGTGTTTCATGACAATTGCGAGTTAATTTCCCCTCCAGCTCTTTCCCATGAACTTGCCACTAGGCTATAGCTACTTAATGTCTACAGCACTGGAGTTGCAGAGAGCCCTTACTAAAGTCTAGTATAGGAATGTCCCCTCCCGTCCCGCCCCTCGCCTCATTCTGCCAGCTCTGACTCCGGCAGCCCCCCTACTTTGATTCGGTCTTTACTGGATGCCGAAAGACATCTTTACAGCAAAGACATCCTCAGACTCATCATCCTGTTGGCACCGCAGCAACTTCTTCCTTTCTTTGACCTCCAGAGAACATATTCTCATTTCTACCTTATAGAAAAGCAGGAAAAATAACCAGCAATAAGGGCAGAAATGTTAGCTTAAATGCTTCACCACACAATTATTGGGATTACCATCAAACCCCATTCATGAACATCCTCCTGCTGCCTGGGAGCCCTCAGACTTAGACCAGAATTGTCACCTTTTACTCAGGGATTGCGTGTGCCAATGATATCAACTGGAAAACAGGCTGGACTGCTCGTTTTAGGAACAGAAATTAATGTTCCCAGTTCAATTATTAAAATACATGGCATTCATGCTGGATAATCTCCACCTGATTATCTAGCCGTGCGGGTTCCTGCTGCACCACAGGCTCGCTCCTTCACCGCACATGCCGGGTCCCCTCCCGCCCTGTCAAGTCCTTCACTCTTGGTGCCTCCTTCTCAATGTTACAGCAATACCCCGCTCTCCAATGGATCACAAGTATCCGCAAACATGCGCCAGGATCTCTTCTCTTTACAAAAAGCAAAACTGTCCCTTGATTCTTTGTCCCCATTGCAATATTGCCCCAACTTCTTTTTTTTTGTTTGTTTGACCGGGGCTGGGTTTGAACCCACCACCTCCGCTATATGGGGCCAGCGCCCTACTCCTTTAGGCCACAGGCGCCGCCCTGTCCCTAACTTCTTGTTGATAATTTGTCTTTAGTCTCCGTCTCAGGTCCCCTCCCTCCTATGTTCTCCTTCACCAACACCAGCTGGGTGTTACAAAATGTGGCCTCTAACTGGGTGGTCATGTGCTGAGTTAAAATGTAAGGTGAGACCTTCTATTACTATAAGGACAGAGGGGAGTACGCCCCGGGGAGCTGTTAGCCCTCTGCCCCACCTCCGCACACAGGAAGGCCTTGGAACGCTTTAGCTTGGAGCTAGGACAAACTTACGGACATTTTTTTTTGAGACAGAGCCTCAAGCTGTCACCTTAGGTAGAGTACTGTGGCATCACAGCTCACAGCAACCTCCAATTCCTGGGCTCAAGCGAGTCGCCTGCCTCTGCCCGCCAAGTAGCTGGGACTACGGGTGCCCGCCACAACACCCAGCCATTTTTTTGGTTGCAGCCATCATTGTTTGGTGGACCCGGGCTGGATTCGAATCCACCAGCTCAGGTGTACCTGGCTGGAGCTTTAGCCCACTGAGCCACAGGCACCGAGCCCGGACATTTTTTATATATGTGTTGCAATCATGTGTATGTGTGTGTTTATATTTATAGATAACGAGGATATCTTATTTTGTCTTTGTTCTTAACAAGTTGTCTAGGTTGACAGTTGTTTTTTTTTTTTATACTTGAAAAATTTTGTACCTCTGTTTCATTATTGCAAACGAGAAAAGCCTGCGGGCAGGCTGTGTTCCTTCATAAATAAACGGTCCTCTCTCTCCTTATCTCTTTGTTGTGGTGAGCTAGTTTCACAGTGTTGTGATTTGGGGTTCCTTGTTATTTAGCTTGAGAGTCATTTAATTCTTAAATCTGAGGAGATATATCTTTCATCAACTCTGAAAAAATTCCTGCCATTTAATGTTTGAAAATTCTTTTTTCTTATGGAATTCTGTGCTTTATTATTTACTATTTATCACTGTGCTCTAATCCACACTGGTCATTCTGTCCTCCATTTTTTTTTCTCTTCCATATTTTTTGGTTCTTTGTCTCTGTGATGAATTCTAGGTAAGATCTTTGGGCATTTTCCTGTTCATAATTCTTCCTTTCTCTTCTGTTTTGAACCAAATATTCCATTAAAGCACAGTAAAGTCTTACTTTGAAATATACAAACACACGCACACCCTATACTAGAATAGGTTTCAAAGGCTTCAACATTGAACACATCAAGTTTCAGATGTTTATTAATAAAGTAAATCCCAAAAGATACACCAAAGTGATTTTGTGCATTTAGGGGGAAAATACCTTTTTTTTTTTTTTGAGACAGAGTCTCACTATTCTTGTTTTAAAAGTTTTTAAAATTATGGTGCCCAGTATTTTTAGTTGTTTCAGCAGGATTAAAAAGGACACTTCTTTCCATATTCAAAATTACTTTACCCTTAGGAAGAAAGTCTTTTGTAAAAAAAAAAAAAAAGAAGAAGAAAGAAAGAAAGTAAGAAAGAAATATCACCATAGCCAGAAACAAAAAGTCAGGAAGTCCCAGTATACCTATTTATAGAACGGCTGCTTGAGCCTTGGACTGTGCTAGAAACCCAGGCATGGTAACAGCGGCTGCCTGAATTAGGCTGTATTATATTTAGGCAGCTTCATCTGATATAATTTCACTTAAGAAGCTAAGGCTATATCTTGCCTCCCTAACATGAATTCTATTCTAGTACTGATATAAGTATATGAGTCCAACGGACGGCTAGCTAGCGGATCCCTGGAACCAGAGGACAGTGTTATTACTAAGTACACAAAGGAGCAGAGCAGCTCAGGGGTCCCTGGTGTTTTTAATGTCACTATCATGTGAAAATGGGCAACTGAATACTGGGTGCTGAGCAGTCCAGGCTCACTCTTAGCCACATTGAACTGTCTCCTAGAAATTGCTGGTGCGTGACCACTGCTCTGCGGCCAACCCCAGTGAGCGTGCCTCTCTATTTCTTTTCTTTCTTTCTTTTTCTTCTTCTCCTTCTCCTTCTCCTTCTTCTTCTCCTTCTCCTCCTCCTCCTCCTCCTCCTCCTTCTTCTTTTTGTAGAGACAGAGTCTCTCTTTATCACCCACCATAGAGTGCCATGGTGTCACACAGCTCACAGCAACCTCCATCTCCTGGGCTTAGGGTATTCTCTTGCCTCAGCCTCCCGAGTAGCTGGGACTACAGGTGCCACAACTCCCAGCTATTTTTTTGTTGCAGTTCTGCCAGGGCTGGGTTTGAACCGGCCACCCTTGCTATATAGGGCTGACGCCCTACTCACTGAGCCGCAGGCGCTGCCCCCTGCCTCTGTATTTCCACAGAACACGTTTACCTAAATAGCCAGTTCCCAAACCTGGCCAGTTGGCCTTGCCAAACAGACGCTACTTCGGGTGAAAGAACAGCAGTGAGGTCTTCAAAGCAGCTCTAAGTTTCCTGACGGAAAGCTTCTTTATTTGGGATGATGAGCGCATATGCTTAGGTGCTGTAGCAAGGCCTGGGGGAACGTTCCCCATGCTCCTGTTCATTGTGTGTGTGCAGGTGTGTGCCTGTGTGCATGCGGGTGTGTGCCTGTGTGTGCCTGTGTGTGTGCTCCTGTGTGCATGTGGGTGTGTGCCTGTGTGTGTGTGCGCGCAGGTGTGCGCCTGTGTGCTTGTGGGTTCCTGTGTGCGTGCACGTGTGTTTGTGTCATTTTCATGCCACTGTCAACTTTGGCAATAGTCTTGGCTTAAGTAATAGTTGGGTGTTAATGTCACACACTTTTGGTTAAAATCCCAGTTCTAACACCACCTATATAAACTTAGAAATTTACTTACCCACTCTGAGCTCAACTCCCTCAAACGAAAGCCATGGATTATAATGGTGCACACGTCGTACGGGGACTAAAGCGAAGGTAAAGCGTTTAGTGCTTTTCTTGGCACATATCGAGCTGCCAGCTTTCTGGGCAGTGGGTTAGGAAGGGCAGAACAGCTGTGGGAAAAGTGAGCAAGGGAAAATGCCCCAGGCCCTGGTTTCACTTGACCCAGTGCTTGTTTGGTTTGGTTTTTTTTCTTCCTTCTAATTAATTCCTCATCCAAAGCACAGGAGACCCCGCCGTCCTGTGTCCTGCTTACGTCCTGGCTCTGCCATTTGCGAGTCAAGTGACCTTAGAGAAGCCTGTTGCTGGCACAGGCTGTATAATGACACATCTCTTGGCTTCACACCTAAAGGTTTATATTTTGCTCACACAGGCTGGGTGTGTGTCCAAGGAAGCTGCCCTGTCTGTGGTGGCTGAGCGGTCCCCACCGTTCCTGTCAGGCGGCTCCCCACGTGAGCGTCCCACGACTGCCCTGGCAGAGGCTGAGCCCACGTCCTCTTGCTGTGTCCATGCGTCACTTACCCCGTAGCCTACAGGGCAGAGCTGGTCAGGGCACCCCCTCTTGCAGGGCCACTGTGATCCCGGCATGGCGGTCTCGGACAGAGCAAATCTCTCAGCCTCTCTGTCCTCGTCTACCAGGTGGAAATGGTGCCTCCCAGGGCCGTTAGGAGGGTTCGTGGTACTTATGGAGGATTAGTAGTGCATTTTCACGGTCCTGGCAGGTCACAGATGGCACGCTGATGACAATAATTGATGGGACAAGGTCCAGAGGTGTGGACTGACTCAAGGGAGACATTATGGGATGGTGTCTAGGTCAGATTCAAGGCCACATGGAAACCAGAGGACAAGGGAGCCCCGGTAACGCATTTCGTAGAAGCCAGGCCCCAGGCAGAGTGGGGTGCATGTGAGGGGCTGTGGAGAATGGCCAGCTCAGGCCATGGCACCGAGGCACCTTAGACACATGTTCATTACATGTGAGGAGCTCAGCCCACGGCGGGTTCAGCTGGGCTTGTGGCGTGTACGCGACTGGCCTGGCCCACTCTGCCTTCACGCTCCCATCCTGACCTCCCCTTGGCCGAGGCAGCTGGTAGACAGGGTGGTGACTACAGCCCCCAGGTTGGAGCATGAATCCAGATGACCATGGATCAGTGAGACACGTCATAGGCATGGCACACACGTGTCCTCTGGACGGCACTTGGGGCCAGCATTCTTCTTGGTAGACTGAGCTGTCTCTGTCTCCACTGAAACACCGCGGGCTGCCTGCTACTCCACAGAAGGGGAGAAATGACTCAGTCCCGAGGCAGAGGCCCCCCTCCTCTCTCCTATGCTATCATCGGAGCCTCCTACCAGGCCTCCGAGCTCCCCGACACTCCATCCCAACAGCATCTTGCCCCTGCAAAAACGTTCGGTGCGTTCCTCTTGCACACAGAAAAAGAAGCCCAAGTCCCTTGGCTTGTTCTCCAAAGCTACCGCTCCTTTCTCATCCTCCACCTAAAAACTGCCCCAGCTCCATCTAAACATTCACCGTTGCCTCCCTCTTCCCTCCTTGAGTCCAGCTGCAGCTTCAATACCCTTTGGGCACCTGGGGTCACTTGTGAAGTCCTACCCTTCAATCCCAACTGGTGTCAAACTCCCTCTCGATTCTCCCAAGAGGAAAAAAAATCCCTTTTCATCTTTCTTCTGATACGGCTGCTGCCACCTGATGCCTGTAATGTATGGATCTGTTTGTCTCCTTGTACAGGACGCAGGCGTCACCAGAATCATTCCCCTTGGGGAATCTTTCTCCTGGCGCCTTTTCATTTCCAAATCTTTAGCATGGCGTTTTGCGTGTAGTAGACACTTAATACTTGTGAAATTGGAGAAAATCCTTTTTGAATCTTTTCAAAAGGTATGCTAACAGAAAAAAAAACCAGACCCTGTTAAGTAATTTAAAGAGGTTAATATTGAATATGAGTGATCAATGACCTAGGGAATCCATAAACCCACAAATCCCTTAAGTAAGTGGTCCCATGGGCGGCGCCTGTGGCTCAGTGAGTAGGACGCGGGCCCCACATACCGAGAGTGGCGGGTTCAAACCCAGCCCCGGACAAACTGTAACAAAAAATAGCCGGGCGTTGTGGAGGGCACCTGTGGTACCAACTACTCGGGAGGCTGAGGTAAGAGAATCGCCTAAGCCCTGGAGTTGGAGGTTGCTGTGACACCATGGCACTCTACCAAGGGCAACAAAGTGAGACTGTCTCTAAAAAAAAAAAGTAAGTAAAGTAAGTAGTCCCAAGGTGGTTGGGTTATATTTGGTTTTATACATTCTAGGGAGACAGACATTGTAGGCAAAAGTCGTAAATCAACATATGGAAGGTGTACATTAGTTTGGCCTGGAAATGGGACGTCACGAAGGAGGGTGTGTGCTTACAGGTTATTGGTGAGTTTGAAGATTCTTTGATTTGTAACTGATTATTTGAGGTCACATCTCCTGTCCCTTCGTGCCGGGAACTCAGTTTTAAGATCTTTCTGGGGCCCCCTTGGACAGGGGGCCATTCATTCATTCATCAGCGAGCCTTAGAATTTCACTGTTAGTTTACAAGTAACTCTCGCGAAAGTTGGGAAAGGAGAGGCCTTCATTGTTCCGTTTTTAATTTAGATGAATCTCCTTTTAAATGTCAGAACTTCAAACTTCTGCCAGTAGAGGGATATGGAGCCACCGGAGTCGTAACTCAGGGTGTAGGGGCAGGCAGAGGAGGCAGGCCCAGCCGGCTGCATTGCACAACAGACGGCCATGGGGTCTGGCTCTTGCTGCTGCCTTTGTGACCTTGCATGTTAAGTTGGCATGCAGCGAGGAGGAGACGGAAGGTCTGGCTCTCCCTGAGATACCTGTCAGGAGGGACGGAAAGGGATTCTCTCCAGGAAGTTTGCATACACAGAACTCCCAGCGGGACTGGGTGAGATGCCAGGATCCCCGCTCACCTCCTGTGAGCCTCCTAGCTGAAAGTGTATTTGCAAAAACGTCTTCATCTTTATTACTGAATTATTTAGGAGGGTTTGCCCCTCTGCAACCCAATCTGGAAAATGTGGGCCACCTCCTTCACAGAGATGGGCTTCAAAGCCTCAGCCCCCCACAGCTCGGCTCTCTCAAGTGCTCTGGGAAATTGCTGGTTATTTCCTGTTCCCTGACCTGCTCCCCGCTGCTGCCCCAGAACATTGGGGGACTGCTCCTCCTGGCCTCTCCTCCTGTAAGCAGCAGCTTAGAAATAATACCCTGTGTTTGTGTAGCACGTTCCAGCAAGACTTCCAAAAGCCCTTTGCAAACATCAGCTCATCATCTCTGCACTCTCCCTTGCTCACCACGTCCTGGCAAGAAAGGGTAGAAAGTCCAATGTTTGGTGAAGTGGAGGGGCGATTGCATTTGGAATACAAACTAGGAGGTTAAACATGGGAAAAGGTCTGAAAGCCTGAGCTCTTCATTTCGGAATAACGTTGTCTCTGGAATTTTCCCATCTTAGATTCTGGCCACCTGGCTGCTTGCTTGGCAACATTTCAAGGTGGTGCGATTGTTTTACAACATCGTGGGGGAGAGTAGGCTCACTGTGTTTTGTTAGCCTGGTGAGGCAGGGGGAGCGTCCCTACTCTGAAAATCCAAAATCTGAAATGCTCCAAAGCCCAACATTTTTTGAGCACCAACATGATGCCACCAGTGGAAAATTCCATACCTGACCTGTGATCACAAACGGCAGGAGCACAAAACACACATTACTCAGCATCCCTAAGGGTGGAAACACCCTCACAGCCCCATCGGCTGCCACAGACCCGCCCTGCACATGGGCAGCTCCCTCCAAGGTATTAAACGGCTCCCCACACGGGGCAGACCTGTGTGCATTGCTCACCGTGGTTTCATGCTGATTCTGGGCTCTGCAGTGTATTCTTTAAAATGTCAAAAAGGGCTCGACCTCTGTGGCTCAAACGGCTAAGGCACCAGCCATGTACACCTGACCTGGGGGGTTCAAATGCGGCCAGGACCCGCCAAACAACAATGAAGATGCAGTGCCTGGACGGCCTCGGGAGCACAATGATGTGCGGTGACAATGATGAACAAGGTGCTGCCTTTGAAGGATTCCACACATCACGTGAGAAAAAAGTGATGGCCGCCCTCCTAACATATGAAGAAAAAGTACCACGAGAGTCCATCAGTGAGCGGGAAGAAGTAGATACTGAAGGCCTTTTTAACATCAATAATGAGGTTCCAGTTGTTCATTCATTGACCAATGGACCAAACAGTTCTAAGCCAAGTTGATGGTGGTAACACTGATGATGAGATGAGGTCGCCAGCACTGCACAACAAAAGCCTACAGATTACGCCGTGAAAATGTGTGATGGGCTTTCAAAGGACAAGACCCGTGTGCATTCAAAACAGAACAAGAACTCCTGACAGTTTATAAAATCAAAGAGCACCTTCGAAGACAAAACCCATTGTTAAGGAGGCAGATGACTCTGGAGGAGACATTAAAAGGCCACCCAAGGGTCCAGCGGTGGGTCCTCTCCACTAGAGGACCCACTTCCTGGTCCTTCTCAAATAAAACAAATGAAATACAGTATACAGTAACATTTTCCTTTTTTTATTTTCTTTTTGTTGAGACAGAGTCTCATCTGTCTCCCAAGCCAGAGGGTGGTGGTGTCATTACAGCTCACTGCAACCTCAAACTCCTGGGCTCACGGGCTCCCCCTGCCTTGGCCTCCCAAGTAGCTGAGACTACAGGTGTGCACCACCAGGCCTGCCTAGTTTTTCTAATTTTTTTTTTTTTAAACAATGAGGTCTCTCCCTCTCTCTTGCTCAGGCTGGTCTCAGTCTCCTGGCCTCGAGCAATCCTCTTGCATTGACCTCCCAAAGTGTTAGGATTACAGGTGCGAACCCCCATGTCCAGACAAACCTTTTAATCAGAAAGTTGCATCTCGGTGGAGACTCCAAGCTGCCACTGTTTGTTGCTGCTGTTGTCCTGGTGATGCTACTGTGCTGCCTAGTCTCCCCAAACACATTATTTTTCACTATGTTATTGGTTTGTCCTATTTTTTATTGTTTATATGTAAGAAAACAATAGCTTATCAGTCACATCAATTCAGGGTCAGGAATGAAGGTGATACCGAATAAACTTGTCTGCAAGGGTGGCTGAGATAGAGGTACCTTTGCTTCCTCATGCTTCAACGTACACACACTCTTGTTTCATGCACAAAAATTATTAAAAAATTAAAAATGTTGTATAAAATGATGTTCAGGCTATGTGCATAGGTGTATATGAAACATAAATAAACTTCATACTTAGACTTGGGTCCTATCCCCAAGCTGTCTCATTATGTATATATATATGCAAATATTCCCAAATCCAAAAACTTCTGGTCCCAAACATCTTGGAGAGGGCTGCTTAACCTGTGTGGGTAAAAATATGACTTGATTTTGTACAGGACAGACTGCATGCGTTTAGGAAGCCTGTTATAATCAGGAAGTAAGCACCTCCTAGTTTAAATACATTAACTCGGGATCTCCTACTAAACTCCGCGTTTGGTGGGTGGAAAACGGAGAAGCAGATGCCCCAGTGCACAGCCTTTCCACCGGACCGTGCCTATGTGTTCTGCTGACTTTGACAGGACGTGTGCAATTTCAGCTGGAAGCCCACAAGGTCCTTTGTGCTTCTCGGTCTCCACTGCTTGTTGCTGGGCCTGGGAATGGTTAGGGGTGTGCCCAGCTTCTAGTTGCACAGCCTCCGTCCGTGGCCCTGCCCGTTGAGCATCTGTAAAGATCAATTCTAGACCTTCCTACTCTCCCCTGGGCCTTCCTACTTTGGGCTTACTGGTGAATCTTGGAATTTAGACCTCGACATTCACTTGGCTTTTCTTCATCTCAAACTCCAGTCTGTTCTGTTGGGCACAGACCGATGAGTTCTATTAAGGCTAAGCTCAGATCACCACCCGCACCTGCTCAAACTAACGCGTACCAAAGTACGGACACTCCTGAGCCTTCAGAACTGCCCGATACAACCTCATCCACCCAAAGCTTAATGCCTGCCGTCCCTCCAGGCATGGCCCATGATCACGTTCCCACCCAGCTGCCTGCGAGTAGCTCTGATTGCTACGTACCTTGCCACCCGAGTGTCAGCGTCACTGGTGCAATTTCTCATCCCTGGGTCACCTCCCTAGGCCCATTCCCACCAAGTGAGCGCCATTCTTTTTTTCAAAACCTACTTCAAATGCCACTTCCTTCACAAAGATTCCCTGAATGGCTCAGTCCTCTACACTTCCTTCCAGCCCCCACTCAGTCTTTCTCTTCTAGAATTCATGTGATGCCAACCTGTAGCAAAACTCTTTTTTTGTTTTACAAGTATGAAAAATGGCAAGTTTATTTTATTTTTTTCCTTTTTTTTAATTGTTGGGGCTTCATTGAGGGTGCAACAAACTATGTTACACTGATTGCATTTGTTAGGTACAGTCCCTCTTACAATCGTGTTTTGCCCCCAAAAGGTGAGGCGCACACCAAGACCCCACCCCCCCTCGCTCCTTTCCTCTCTCTGTTCTTCTTTTCCGCACCCCTCCCTCCTTCTTTCTCTGCTCTGCCCTTCCCTCACCCCCACCATGTCATTAATTGTCATTAATTGTCCTAATATCAAAATTGAGTACATAGGATTCATGCTTCTCCATTCTTGAGATGGTTTACTGAGAATAATGTGTTCCACTTCCACCTGGGTTAATACAAAGGCTATAAAGTCTCCATTTTTTTTATTGTCTGAATAGTATTCCATGGTGTACATATACCACAGCTTGTTAATCCATTCCTGGGTTGGTGGGCATTTAGGCTGTTTCCATATATATAGTTTTAAAGTTTGAGGTGTGGGTGGTCGGCATTCCCAGCCTTTGGCAGTGCATGGAGCCATCGATCCTGCTACTGAGGCTGCTCCTATCACCAGCCCTGGGGGACTGAACCCAGGTCCTGACGTCCACCCCAATTTGCAGTTCAGAGTCAGACTGTCAACACCACTGCCCAGAGCCAGAGGAAGACCCCAAGAGACAGTAAGCTTTGGAGAGGTCACCTCAGGCACCACTCAGCAGAGAGACGCCATCACCTGCCTCAGTTTCCCTTTTAGTCACTATCTTCCATTGCCACTTGGTTATGTCCCTTCCCTATTCAAAAACCTCCTCACTGCCTGCAGAAAAAGGTGTGAACTCCTAAATCTGGCCTTCGGGCCCCTGTCTTCACCCATTGCCCAAGGATACCCCAAACACTCACAAGGTCCGATCATTCCCCCGAGAACAATTAGGAATCAAAGCTGGAGTCTGGATTATGCCCTCTGCCTGCACTTTTCCTCCTGACCTTCTGTAACGGGGAAACAACTTACCTATCTTTCAAGGCCCAGTTCAGATTTCACCTGTTCTGTGGATCAGGAGAGACTCCTAGCTGTGCTTGGTTAACCCCGTGTTTATCCTTCAGTGACAGCACGAATCACAGCCTGCACTGGCTGCAGCTGCTGTGCGTCTGCCTGTTGCCCCTCCTAGCCTGGAAGCTCCCTGTTGTCCTCTGGACTCCCACTGCCTCTGAGGTTCCCTGCATGTACCTGCCCACGTCCGAGCAATCGTCTTCTCAGAAGGTCTGCAGCTCGGGCAGCCGTTGCATTCATTGATCACATCTATTTCTGACACTCAGCCGGGTCAGCCTGACTTGCTCGGGAATGTGCAAACTCATATCCAATCTGATCCCAAATAGAAACTAGAAGGACAGCTGATCTCATAGCACTCACGGAATGAAGATCTTTAGACCAAAAGTCCGAAGAAACTTTCCAGAGAGATCGACATGATTTTCGTGACCCTCACAGCCCACCCTACTCTTGCACCAGACACTGTGAGCAGGAAGCATCTCTGCAGCGTTTGCTAAAGTCTGGAGAGTTTTTAAAAGTTTCTGATTGGTTTGCAGATCTCCTACCTGAGCTCTTCTGCCTCCTGCTCGGCTTTCAGCCGTGCGCGCTCAGCAGTGATTTCATCACAGAGCACGTCGTAGGGTTTATCTAGATGGTGCTCGCCCATCACCCAGACCCAGACTTCCTTATCGGCTCCTAGTTTCCAATGGACAGATTTGCCATTTTCTGCAAACAAACAAAAAAGAAATTCAGATTGAACAGGTATCTCTAGACACAGATTAGGGCATTCCCCATCACTGAAGTATTTAGGGTCTTTGGAGAAGAAAAGAAAATATTAGATGAGGCTGAGCACCTCCACCCAGCTCAGGAACAAAAGGACCAAAAGTGGTGGCAGTGGTGGCAGCTGCGGAAGGACTTGTTTAAAAAATATTGTGGGTATGGTCTTTGCACACACCTATTTCATAAATGAAGAAATTGAGATGAGAAGAAAGCGTTGATGGTTTGTATTATTCTTTGGGGTAACAGAGCTGGCATGCGACTTCATAACCTCTTCAGTTGGAGAATCTCCCTGGATTCTCCCAGAGCCACACAGCAGCTTGAAGGCGAGGGGTTTCCCTTATCTTCACGGGCTTCACTGATGCCTAAAAAGCATCTTGCAATTTAGAGTTAGACCGACTCAAGTTCAAATCCTAGCCCTGCCACTCACCAGCTATGTGACTTGGAAAATGATGTAATCCCGTTAGGACTCGGTTTGCTCACCTGTAAAATGGAAATACTAATCCACTAGGCAGGACTGCTGTGCAGATTTGGTATTTTAGGCAGGCGATGCCACGTGCTTACCCAGCACCTGCCACGTAACAGGTCAACAGAGGCTAACTGCTGGCGTCGCTGCCCTATTATTTACTTACGTGGCTGCCTCAGATTCACACCAGCTTGTGAGAAGATAATACCACCAGGTAGTGTGATACTTGGTGAAGCCACTTAAATAACCGTTGTTTACAATTGGTCTCACAGGTTGGATTACACTCTAGCGCTCCTGAGACGCGGGCACACGGGTCGTGCTCTCTGAAGCCCGGGGCAGGTGCGGTACATCCCGAAGAGGCCAACAGGGTCGGACCAACTCAGGGCCACCGTGGTCCAAAGTCACCTGAGTAGGGAGTGTGCCGGGCCATGCTTTGAAGGTGAGACAGCCACACAAAACATCTCTTGTCTTCTTACACTAAGCAGAAGACGGATTCCAATTACATGGTCTTCCAGCCAATGCACTGTTGACCTTGTTCCCACTGTGCCCTCTGGATACGTGACAAAAGCAGCTGCTGAAAGCCAGGCTCCTGCTTCTGTTCCTCTCAGAGCAATGGACGCTTCTCAGCGTAATGAAGTTCGGAGCAGGGACACTGGGGTGTGGGGAGGAAAACGGTCTCACGGTCTGCTTTGCCGGGGGAGCCAAAGTCATTGTCTCACCAGCGAGAATGGCCCCCTCGTAAGGAGAGGAGGCTGGAGGCCAGGGTGCCCGAGTGGCTGGGCCCCAGTGCAGCCTTGGGGAGCCCTCGCTCTGCTCCAGGCCATGCCAGATGGTTCATTAACTTCAGAAAGCTGTCATACCCCATAAAACGCCCTTTATGACATCCCCTCGGGGCCACTGATAATATTTTCAGTATGGCCATCTCTCAGCCTTCACCTAAGTACTCGCTAACAGTTTGGGGGGCTTTTTTGACCACAGAGAGGAGAGAGGCCAGGGAGGGGAGGAAGGGGGCAGAGACCTCAGCAGCCCAGCCAGGGCGGCCCAGGACACAGTCCCCAGGGAGCGCCGCAGGCTCTGGGAGGCACGGGGAAGAGAAAGCCTGGGAGCGCTTGCTGACAGAGCACAGGGCTTAGAAACTACAGGGAGGGAAGAGAGAAAAGGAGAGAAGCCGAGGGCCGGAGGGAAGTAGGAAAGGAGGCGGGGAGTGAAAGCATGGCTCTCGGGCAGAGGAGAGAGAAATCCACAAGTCAGATTTAGCCAGGACGGGCTCTTGGTAGACCGGCACTGACCGTAACCTCTGTCCTGACCTCTCCTGACCTCTGAGAGCCCTTCCCTGGGGTCCAGAAAGCAATGATACTAGGGCAGCTTCCGGTGGCTCCACACGGCTCTGTGACATTGGGGAGGGTGGGGAAGCTGATCTAGCGTAGGCGGTGTGAGCGCCAATGAGGCAGTGACCACGTCACTGTGGTTCATTTGATGAACTGGGTTTCCACTATGAATAAGCCTTATTGCTGCGGGTGACACCAGGTGCAAGAGACGGGCCCCTTCTCTTGCAGGTAACCTAGAGTCTCTGAGAGACTCAAGGCTTAGTTATCTAATGAATTTTGTCCATATCTGCCACATGCCAGACAAGACAACTCAGTTCCTGACTTCAGGGAACTGACATTCTGGTTGTAGGAGGCAGAGAATGAACAATGACTTAATTATAAAATAAGGCTTGGCGATGGGGGAGGTGGGTGGTGGTAAAGGGTGCTATGGGAATGCTTCAGAAGAAGAAATAACCTGCTTTGGCCTGCGGGGCCTCTAATCACAATCGATTTTCCATGAAGTCCAGTGCGGATTCAGAGGCTGGAGAAATTGCTTTGGAAAGATGGAGAAAAAAATTGTTTGACAATTTGTTGTGTTGCGTATTAAAGGATGGGTCTAGGATTCAGACAGAGAGTGGGGTGGGTTTGATGCCGGACACAAAGAACAGTGCGAGCAAAGACCAGAGAAGGGGACAAACTCGGGGTTCTGGGGGCTTCAGGGTCTCGGCCCAGTGCTCTGGAAGCCAACCAGACCTGCCTGGAAGGGTCCAAGGCCTGCAGGGACCGGAGTGCCCCATGGCACAGGCCCACACCCCTGCCTGAGAGACTTCAGTGCAGGCCCTGGACTGCTGCCGAGCCAGAAAGCTGTATTCAAATCCTACTTTTCCACTAAGTACATGACCCATTACATTTACATTTCTGACCCAAATTTTCTCAGTAATAAACAAACATGCTGAAGTCCTACCTCACGTGACAAATGCTCAGATAGTCCCATTTTCTTTATGCACCTGAGTGGCCAAGGAGGAGCCCAGGGATGTCCGGAATAGGTAGTGTAAGGTCAGGAGAGTGACCTGGGAAGCTCCACTGAACAGAACCAGGTGAAGTGGACCAGGGTGTTACTTAAGTCAGAGGCAAGGATAGGAACAGACTAGGGGAGAAAAGGCCAGGCGTGCGGTGGCCAATCCTCCATCAGGCCACACTGTAGTAAAGGGTAGTGTTTAAAAAGACAGGGAGCTGAATTTATAGCTTTCATATGAAGGCTAAAACCCAATTATAGCACAAGAATATGGGGAAAGGGGCAAGGCAGGAGAGGAAGGGGAGGGAAGAGGAGGGGGGATGGATGGAGGGAGGGTGATTGGTGGGATCACACCCATGGTGCATCTTAGAAGGGTACAAGTGAAACTTACTAAATGCAGAATATAAATGTCTTCATATAGTGATTAAAAGGCCATGAAGGCTATGTTAAACAGTTCGATGAAAATATTTCAGATTGTATAT
>CAUYON010066120.1:0-17244 GCA_963573935.1 Arctocebus calabarensis | reverse complement strand
AAGGTGATAGCTCATTGTAGTTTTAATTTGCATTTCCCTGATAATTGATTATGTTGAACTTTTTTTTTTTTGAGACAGAGTCTCACTTTGTCACCCTTGGTAGAGTGCTGTGGCATCACAGCTCACAGCAACCTCCAACTCCTGAGCTTAGGCGATTCCCTTGCCTTAGCCTCCGAGCAGCTGGGCCTATGGTGTCCGCCACAATGCCTGGCTATTTTTTTTTTGGCCAGGGCTAGGTTTGAACCTGCCACCCTCAGTATATGGCACCTGCACCCTACTCACTGAACCAGAGGTGCTGCCCATGTTTTTCAACCATTTATCTTCTTACAAAAAAACTTCTGTTCATGTTATTTGCCCACTTTTTAAATTTTCAGATTAATATGAGGGTACAAATGTTTAGATTACATTGTTTTCAATTCTAAGGTAAAGTTCAAGATGTAGTTGAGTCCTTTATCCTTTTAATTTCATCATTGAACCAAGGATTATTATTAAATAACATTAGGTTATTTGATTTCCAGGCCTTTGTGTAAATGTGCATGTTTCTCTTGGAATTGATTTCTATTTTCACTCCACTGTGGTCTGAGAAAATACATAGTATGATTTCAATTTTTTTTTAGTTTGCTGGGACTTGTTTTGTGGCCTAAGTTACAAATAGTCTTACAAAATGACCCATCCAAAAATGTATATTTAGTAATCTGAGGGTAGAATGTTCTGTAAATGTCTGTTAGGACCATTCGTTCCAGAATCTTGTTTAAGTCCAATGTTTCTCTATTCATTTTCTATTTTGATAATCTGTCCAATTTGGCCAGTATAATATTGAAGTCCCCAACTATTAAGATGCTACTATTTGTTTCTTTGCTTAGATCTTGAAGAATCTGCTGTATGAAACTTAGAGCTCTTGAGTTAGGTGCATATATATTTAGGATTGGTATATCTTCTCATTGAATTGCTCCCTTTACCATTATATAATTACCATCTTTGTCTTTTTTAATATTGTTATTTTTTTGTTTTGAGATAGAGTCTCACTATATTGCCCTCAGCAGAGTGCCATCATAGCTTATAGCAACCTCAAACTCTTGAGCTTAAGCAATTCTCTTGCCTCAGTGTCCCAAGTAGCTGGGACTACAGGCGCCCGCCACACCTGGCTATTTGTTGTTGTTATTGTTATAGTTGTAGTTTTCATTGTTGTTTGGCAGGCCTAGACTGGGTTCAAACCCGCAAGCGCTGATGTGTGTGGCTGGTGCCCTAGCTGCTGACCTACAAGTGCCGAGCCTAATATTGTTAATTTTAAAGTCTATTTTATCTGATATGAGAATGGCTATATTGCTCATTTTTGGTTTCCATTTGTGTGGAATATTTTTTTTTCCATCTCATTACCTTGAGTCTGTGTGAATCCTTGTGGCTTAAATGTATTTCTTCGAAAAAAGCTGAGACATTGCATGGAGGATGATGTATTAATCTTTTGGCCCCATTTCTTCACTGATTATATTATATATTGGCTGGTTGACCACTGACTTATTGTTCAATTGTTAAACTAATACAAATGCTCAATCTTTAAGTTCATGTAACATGACCCTTTTCTATCTTTTTAATTATTATTACCTAAAGTTAATATATCCAGGTTACGTGGTCTTTATACTTGTACAATGACAAAATGAATAAATGCTTTGCTTTGTGTTGTCAGTGCAGGTGGAAGTTGGAATCCGATTTTAGGATTCTATCTTCCATTAGCTGAGTAATGTGAGGACTAATTTCTTCCAAACTCAGATTTTTTTCCTACTTAGTTGAGAGAGCATCAGATTTTTAGTGTAAAGAATTTTCAGTTTTAACACCAAATACTGCAAAAGTGTAAATGATTAAAATAAAACTGTTCTTAAAAAGTCAAATAAATATGTTTCTTTAAGACAGCATATATTTGGGTAGCATTTTCTTCATTCATTCAGCTAATCTATATATTTTAAGTGTAGCATTCAGAATGTTAATGTCGAGTTTTATTATTGATAAGTGAGATAATGTTCTATTTAGCATGTTAGATGATATCTGTTTTGTTTTCTCTCTTGTGCTATTGTTTTATAAGAACTGTAAACTATAATTTTGGGTGTTTTTACAAAATTGGTTGGTGTCATTTGTTTTATTGCACATACAGTGTGTTTTTTAACATTTCCTGTAGGGTGAGACCTAGAGTGCCAAATTCTCTTAGTTTTTGCTTTTCTGGGAACGACTTTATTTCTTCCTCATTTACAAATCTTAGTTTAGCTAAATGCAAAATTCCTGGCTGCCAGTTTTTTTGTTTAAGGAGACTAAATATAGTACTCCATTTTCTTTTGGCTTTTAACGTTTTGCTTGAGAAGTCTACTATTAGTCTGATTGGTTTTCCTTTGTACATTAGTTAATATTTTTGCCTTATAACTTATAGAAGTTCCTCCTTCATGTTGACTGTGGCCATATTTGTCTTAATTCCCTTTGTGCAATGAATGATTCCCTTTGTGCCATGAATCTCCCAGTGTTCATTCATCTTCTCATATCTCTGGCAAGATTAGAAAAGCTTTCCTCAATCATTTCTTCAAATAGGTTTTCTACATCTTCTCCCTTTTTCTTCACCCTCAGCATTGTCTGTGATTCTTACATTTGGCCATTTTACATAATCCCATATTTCTTGTAGACTTTTTTCATTCCCCTTGATCTCCTTGGGTTAATTCAAATGAGTTGTCTTCAAGCTCTGAAATTATTACTTCTACTTAGTCTAATTTATTCTTAAAATGTTCCACTGTGATTTGTATTTTCTTAAATGAATTTGCTATTTCTAGAAGTTCTATTTGCTTTTCATTTAATGTATCTTTTGAGTAAATTTTTCATTAATTTCCTGAGTTGTTTTTCTGGTTTCTTTAACTTGATTTTCTTTTTTGTCTTGGATTTCATTGAGCTTCCTTATAATCCATATTTGTAATTCTTAGTCTGTCATTTCAGTATTTTTATTTTGGTTGTTGTCCATTGCTAAAGAGTTGATGTGTTCCTTTGTGGATGTTCCTTCACTCTGATTTTCATACTTTCAGAGCCTTTGTGCTGATTCCTTCTCATCTAGAGGACTTGTTGCTTCTTATTTATGGATTTCCTTTTATTTAGATTGGGTTTTGTTTTCCCCCCCTCTCACTTTTATGGGTGTGTCTGTGGCATATGTTGAGTAGGGACCTTTAGCTTTGCTTGTGGGTGCTTCGATGGGGATGTAGGTTCTGGATGGACACGTTGGTTATAGATATCCTTATTGTGGTAGTTTTCTCAGCTGCTAATTACGTGTAAGCTATACTGATGTATACTATGTATACTATGTACAGTGGTAGAGTATCTGACTCTTTTTGACAAGGGAAGATGGAGTTCTTTGAAATCCTTTCTCTTTCCCAAGCCTTTTAGTCTGCTTAACAATATGAATTATATTGGGCCTAGTTTCATGTCTGAAATAGCAGATGATACTTGTGGGTAAGGATTAGCCACACCTTTTTGCACAGGACTCCAATTTTCTCGGGGGTTGATCTCTGACAAAATCTTGCTCCTTCTTGTTCTGCTCCACAAGTTCTTCTCATAGAATCTCAAGTAGGTTCTGGCACTTTCTCCTCTGAATTACACTTGAGCTATGTCTTTTCTCAACTAAAACTTACCCTATGTTCTGAGATGATCTGGTGACTGATGACTTTAGTCAACTCTATTGCCCCACTTTCCTCCCTATAAGGAGACGTCAATTCACCTATATAATTTAAGGGCAAATAAATGTAGTTCTCACCAAAACCAACTAGTCCCTTCCTCATTCCTGATATGTTGTCTTTAATTTCAGGCATTGAATACATTTCTTAAGACTTCTCTGGATACATGTAAATCTAGCCTATATAAAACTTATTAAGTAAGGAAGATAGGGACAAAAATACTTATAGTTTTAGTAATAGTTAACCGGACAATACACTTGCATAGATTTATTGGCGGAAATCCTGGTCCCAACATAATTGGATGTCAATCAACAACTTTCAGCCAATGTACACTAAAAACTTATTAATACTATGTGCCAGGCACTGTGCCAAATGCTGGGAAAAAAGAGAAGCAAAATTCTATTCCTCTATCCTAGAGTGCTAGATGGGAAAATTGTTTAGGCTTGTTGCTTTCTTATTATTAATTTATATCAATATGTATTTGCATGTTTTCAATAAGTATATATTAAAACATTATACTTCGCTCCAAGTGCATTTTTCTAGAGTCATAAGGACACACAACTGCCTTTTTTACACAGTTATAATCAGCATATACAAAATATTTTCAATTAATATCATGTCATATATAGCATATCCTTCTATAAACCTAAATGTTAACATTTCAATAATTGGATATACTAGTAATTTTTATCTGTCTTCCAATATACTTTATGAAGGTGAAAACCTCCTACCAGTGACAATGGTTTATTTGAGTAGTGGTTAAGATGCCCCTTCACTCCTGTCTGCAGTTCTGACATTTGCCAATATATAATATCCCATAATGATGAAGAAATAGTTTATTTAAACATTACTGATCATCATCTGGGTGATAATTAACTTTTATATGTATATTAATCAGTACACCTGACTACTGTGGATATTTACTTATAAATTGCTGGGGTGGGGGGGGTTTCAGAGTGTGTTCTTCAGTGTGTGTAGCTTTTATTACACCATGGCAAATTACTGCTCAGAAAGACCAGAACAATAGAATCACTATGAAAGCCATTAATGGATGCGTGTCCCATTAGCCCATTAGGTTTGACTAGTTATAGTTATTTCAGCTAACACAAATTGTTTTCATTTTAATTTCCTCAATTTTTTTCCAGGCTATCTACTTTTTCTATGTGATATGTCATTCACTAGATTTCCTTCTAGGTAAATCTTCTTTTCTAATCTTTGGACAGTTAGAAGTAAGTTTTTATGAGAAATAGGCAGAGATAAGGAGAAGTTTAGGAGATAGTAGGGCTTTGGAGCTCTGACAGCCAAGGATAGGGCTGTACAGACGCAAGTCTCAATAGGAAAAAGAAGAAATCAGGGGAATTCTATGCTGGCCAGCCCTACTTCTGCACAGAAAGCCACAGACCTCTAACCAAGAAAGGGAAATTCCCCAAACTTCGTTCTCGTTCTCAAATCATAAAATACAGCCAGTCATTCTACACAAGCTGGCATTTTCAAAGACCTTTTCAAACATGCCTCACAGCTCCTGAATAAATCTAACCATCCTCAATTTGCAAAGGAAAAGCTGAGTCACAGAGGGTTTGACTGACTGACTCCAAGGGGATGGCCCCTTAGTGGGAGAGCTGGAGGCAAGAGGCAAAGCTCCTGAATTCCTTTCCTGGGCTCAAGGAAAAGGGGCCACCCTGCCTCTTTATTGTGTCCATCAAGGAACAGACAGCCAATTGTGACTTTCTAAACTCCCACAAAAGAGCAATTTGCTGCTTTGCCAACAGTGAGGCCTGAATAAGCTGGCCCTTGTGCTGAGAGTATGCTGAACCCAATCCCCTGCACCATGCCGAGAGCAGCCTCGAGGGGCTTGCCAGCCATATCATTCACCAACCAAAGTCCCTGGTAGGTAGGAAGTCCTCTAATACAGCTAGGGGAGGTGGCTGGGACATGAAAGGGGAGCGAATAGCTTGTCCATTTCTTCCATGTTCAGGAGGAAGAAAATTAAGAGTGAATTATGCATAAAAACCACATTTTTAAAAATTTAATTAATCCTAATTTCTGAATCACACATTTGGACTTACTGACTCTCCAGAGGCTTCGATCAACACAAATGGCCAATCTAGTTGACCCCCCAAGTTGCTTAGCCAGCTTTGAGCCTGATGCACATGTAGGCTGTGGAATGGATCATTACTACCCCAAAGACCAAATGTTTGACAATGAATAGGTGTTTCTAAAGAAACCAGGGACTCTAAAAACCAGTTATTCAATGTTTAGACATCTATATTTCATACCAACTAAAAGCAAGAGAAACACCAAAGTGACCCTTGCCCTCTCATTGAGGAGCAATTTGGATGCTACTTAAGCCATTTTAGTCTCTCATACAAGGGCAAACAAGATTCTACTGAACAGGTTGTATTTCATTTTCAACCTATTTCTGAATAGACATACGTAGAAGAAAGCAATAATGGATAATTTTTTTAAAGACCAAGATTTTATGACACCAATGTTCATGTGCCTACTTGGAAATTCACAGCGAAGTATGTATAATGGGAGTCTTGGGAACAGAGATATCTCTTTAAAAGCTCTTTCTACAAAGTATAATTATTCTAACCAAATAAATAAAGCAATATTGATCATGACCTCTTCTGCAGCCAGAGGCAAAGAGCTACAGAGGTTTCCAGTGCCCCTGGCATCCTACGCTGGCTCTCACTGTCTCCCATTGGCTGCCTTATTCCCCCAGACAGACAGACATTTGCCGCTGTCAAAAACCCAGTCTCCATCTAAATAGAAGTGCTGACATTCATGTAGGCTATAGGACTTATCATTAGTACCCAAAAAGATCACATGTTTGACTTCTAGGAGTTTGATTCTCCCATTGTAGGAACTGCCAGGGAACAGTTTGCTTTGGTTTTATTAGGCTCCTAACAAGCCAGCTCTGCTGTAGAGACTCTTCCCAGAAGAGCAGGTACCGGGCAGAAGCATGCTGATTGTGACACTTGGGACTGCTCTTGTATGGCTCGGTGGCCATCCCGAGCTCTTAGCATGGGAGGCATTAATTCAATCAGAAATAACTGCAGGCTTTGTGTGCCAGGCTCAGTTGCATGTAGTGAGGAGATAGTCAGGAATGAAAAAGACAAGTTCCATGCTTCAAGGCAGTTTATTTTCTAAACAATAAAATGACCAATAGATGTGACCAATGTAAGCACTGTTAAAGGCTTTGGTGAAAGCCTCCATCTGGGTGATAGAGTCACTCTCAAGTGAGTGATTCGTGTTATATTGGGCAATAAGGGAGGTTTGTCTGGGGAGATGACAGTTGAGCTCCCTGAGGCTGAGGGATGAAAGCAGAAGAAAATAAAACATGCCAATACCTTGAGGTTGGAATGAGCAAAGGGAAAGATCTACAAATTCTACAAATCCCATCTCAACCTGTAGCCTTACTAGCATAGGTGCCTCAGAGACCAATTTACCTTTGAGGTGCATGGTGGAAAGCCAGCTGCGTGTGGTCCTTCAAGGCATCTGTCTTACCTTTCATTTTAAAGTTAGAGAGCGAAGATTCAGAAAGACAAAGAGTGAGCTCCCCTAAGCCACAGAGCTTCAGGTAGGCCTTTGTGTAACCTCTAAAATCACAGCAGGCTACCCCACATTAGGAAAAGAAGACTAAATTTTCATAAAAGGCACCTGCCTAAATTGGTCAGGATTGGTTAGGTTATGCTATAATAACAAATAACTCCAAAATCTTAATGACTTAAAGCAATGCAGGTTTCTTACCATGGCTTGGCAGAAAGGCTCTGTTGACAAAAGTCAAGTTCATCATCTTGAGCATTCTCCAAAGAAAGGGGAGAGCTCTGCAGGGTCTCACGTTGGCATAATAATATTCCAACTAAGAAGTGACACATGTTACTGTACTTACAACTCATTAGATGGGACTGCTTAGCAGACCCCTCCCAACCATAGGGATGGGGCCAGGATATGCATGTCACATACATACCCAGAAGAAAACCAGAAGTATTTGGCAAATAGCAATTCAGAACCTACACGAAGTTCTATGCTCTACAGGCTGCACCAGCAAATAGGAAAAGCTTCCACAGGAGCAAGCAACAAGTCATTCATTTTCATCCTAGAAAAGGTGGCGTATCACCAGAAATAAAGCAACCGAGAAAACGATGAGGGGAGAAAAACTTAATAGAAGATCAAAAATTTGTTGTGTCAACAGTAGGAGGGAGGAAGCATGGCTCACTGAAGAGGAGGAACCAGGCTCAAAGCTGGAAGGCAGTTCCCAGGGCACCAGAGCTTTGCACCCTAAGTAAAGAAGTCTTATCCTAGGAGGAAAAGAAACCCTCACAGGCATCTTAATACACAATCCATGGGAAATCTTCATGCTATTTTAGAAGACAACGTCACTGGTGACTGCTTCTAAGCAAGGGACTTTGCTCTGACATAGAATCTGCTCACTTCAAATTTTCTAGAACATTTTCCCTGCCAGGTAAGTTCATCTACACATCCGATAAGACAAAACATGCTGAAATAAGCCCTGCCCTCTCACCCACCTGCACATACCGACTAGATCTTGCCTTAGAGATAGACGCATATCGTTTGCCACCTGCCAATGTCCCAGCAACCTGCATCACGCCTGAAGTCTCCACCCACTGCCTCTCCAGGCCCTAGTGATCTCGTGAAATCGGCTAATGATTACATGGCTGTTGCATTCTGTAAAAGATTCAGAAAAGTGACACAGATACACCCTCTCTCCCATGACAGCTCTCTCTCTCCAAAACCAGCGTGAATATTGAAGAAGACAATTATCTTCTGTTCTTTTTCTGCAGCATAAACACGCGTGACAGAGGTTCAGGGCTCTTTTTCCAAAGGCCACAGTGAGATGAGTTTAAACTGTCAGTCCAAGGACCCAGCACTTCAAAGGATCCACACAACAGAGTTGTAGTCACATAACCCCCAAAAATGTGTTGTTTATTTTTAAATCTTCAGAATCTCCCTACTTTTTCCACACACTTCCCTCCCTTAGAATCATCTTTACCAAAGCCCTCCTGCTAGAAGGAGCTCTCCAAATTCACATAGACTTAATGGCTATAAAATTCTTCACCACTTTGCCATGGAAATTACACAAAAAGTCTGGCTTTCCATCAGGATGTCAAAATGGCCTCCGCCTGCCGGCCTCTCTGTAGGAAACGCTGGAATCCTTCTTAAGGAAATTCCACCCAGTGACCTTTTGCAGCACATAATTAGAGTGTGAGGTTTTCTTAAGCCATGTGCTAAGACGTTTCTTGTATAAACCACTGGTGATCTGAAATCTCCTGTGATTACTGGAGATTGCCATGCCACTTCGCAGAGTTCAAAAGCTAAGGAGGCAAATACCACTGGGCTTTGGGGACACATAGCACTGATGTGTTTGCCAAACTAAAATGCTTTCTCATTAGAACGACACAAAATCCACAATTACTGGTCTGCTGAGGCTTCCTAGAGAATGTATATACATTTCTTCACTGGCAAAGAAGCTGGAGTTGACAAACCATCCCCATCCCCATCCCCCATCTGCATCTGGCTCGACTTGGTCAAGGCTTGTTTTAATCGTATTAAAATGTCACATCGGTGTGATGCACTCATTCATGGGGCATCGGAGAGCCCCAAGGAGGGACTCTGAATGCTGATTCCTCTGCTGTCTTCTGCCTAGGACGAGGTCCAGCTGACACTGTCCATCCCACCCTGCTTCTCTTTTTCTCACTCTGCCTGTGCCTTCACCTCGGCCACTGACATTTGGCCTACTCTCCCACCAGTCCCCTGCTGGAAAGCAAATTCTCCCTCATTCTCTACTGTGCAGCTCGCTCTTCCTCCCCTGAGTCATCCAAGAGCATTCCTTTGGCCAGCTAAGAAGTAGTTTTGAAGTAGTGCTCTATCCCCTGTCTCCAGGCAGCCTCTGCCCCACCAAAATATCCCTATTCACTGCCATCTTCCCAGGTAATGTGCAATGGGTAGCAGTGGGTGACTCATACTGGTTACCATCTCATTGTCACAAGGGTGTTCACACCTAACGTGTCCGAGGGCTTACTCTGCATGGGACAGTTATCTGTCACTTTCCCTACAGGAAGGCAACTAACACCAATGGAAGAGGCCCTACATCCTAGTGCCAGCATTTACACAGCCCAGAGATGTGAAATTGGGTGTGACTAAGCAAACCTCTCTGAGGCTCAGCTGGCAATGAGTTGATGGGCACGGAACATGGCTCCCGGTCCCCTGGCCCAAGCCATTTTGATTCTTTCTCTGGAGACTGATGGTCTGTCCTCATGTCCTAGCTTTGACGAGCTACACTGTAAGGATTTCCAAAACCCACGAACTCATCAGCTCCTGACTGACCACAATTCTTGGAACTTCAACATCCTCCCTGGTTCCAGTTCTGTGTATTCCCTCACCTCGGTCTCCACTTTGCCTCTCTCATTCCTGGCACCACGTCCTCTTCACTGATCATCTTTGCCCTTAGCTCAGCCTCACCAGCCCACTGCGTGTGGATAGGACCCCTCTAGCATGTAAGAGTGGGGGACTGCCCTGTTTTTGAACACCAAACCAGCAGTAGGCCCAAGGCCAAGTTTCTCAGAAGTGATGCTTTTCTACACACCCACCATATGTGCCCAGGCTGCCTCGCTCCTGGCTTATCTCTGAGATGAATCCCAGCACCAGTTGTCTCACTCTCATACTCAGAGATCTTGAGTAATGTTCTGTGGCTCACAGAACGAAGCGCAAATTCTCCCCAAGGTGTTCCGAACCTACCCCCACCCTTCCCTTTGGCCGTACTTGGCCCACTCTACTTCACCCCTCCATGGAAACCCTGCCCTGGCCAAGTGCAAAGCATTCCCTCCTTTGTACAGCCACTGACCTTTGGCAAATCCTTTCACATCCCAGGACTTCATGCTCATCTGCAAATTGCAGAAGGTCTCTAAAATTCATTCCTTAAAATACTCACTTCTCTCACTTGACAAAATTAAAGCTCATTTGACAGCAACAGAGCTAGGCAGCCAGAAGAATTTTTTTTTTTACCTCACAGGAGTCAATTTTTAGTTACATCACCTTTAAAAAGAAAAACCTGCCAGTTCATTTTGTCCAGCATCACCTTGACCTCTGCCTCAGAATGACTGTTCCCTTCGGGTCCCTGGAGTGGCCACTGTTCCTTGGACAGGCTACTATGGAATAGCAAGTGTCCTCACATCCTTCTAGACCATGCCAAACACTCCTCAGGGTCTGGAATGTTCCAGTAATGAAAACCTACTAAAGCTAAAGTGGCTACAAGTGAGAGAACATTTATGAATGAGATTTTTCTCACTTCACTAACACCAGGAAGTGAATCATTCAACCTCCTCCCAGCCAGAAATTCCTTCATCAGATCTGCAGGATTCGCCATTGAACAGTTTTTATATCCAGTGGGGAAACAGGAAGACGGGTTCCCCTATGGTGGGTGTTAAAATAAACAGGGTCTGGCTGCATGAAGCACCCGCTGCGTCTCTAAGAAGGAGCTGAGACAGAGAAGGAAATGCTCTGGAGGTCCATGCAGCAGTTTCACATACTTCCCTGGTATATAAGTCAAACTCAATTTACAAATTAAGACATGAATGCTAATAGCAATTTCTGCATGAAGCTGCAAAGCCCTTTTCTGTTTTTTTCTTAAGAGTTTATACTGCTATGCACTACAGACAAGACAGGAAAATAAAACATCACGGAAGCTAGAGATTCTGCAGAAATCACTTAAGTCTTATTTTTATAAATTATGCATATTCTTTGCACAAAGGCAAATCATCCCTGGCTCACAGTTAGCAGCTTCTAAGGATGACTTTCCTTCAGTCCTGGAGGTAGAGCTCAAAGGACGCATGAACGCTCAACAGAGTATCCACATGCTTGTATTTATGGGTACATGCATGTTGTGTTTAGGAAAGGAGCTCAAATTAAACACCAAAAAGACCCCGAAACCTCATGAAGAGCTCACCATTCTACTAGGAGGTCTCCATCCATCATTTAGAGCAAGGAAGTGGGCCAAATCGTGGATGGTTGTAGATTGCATAGACTATTTCCGCCAGTGGGGAGTCCTAACAGATGCCTGCAAGATGTATTCTCAATGCCCCATCCAGACCCTAACTACATTATGTTCAAAGTATCTAGTTTTGATTCAAAACTATATTTGTTGGCTGCCCACTTATGTCACAACTGTGCTAAACACAAAGGATACAATTAACATGCACCAGCACAGCTGTGTGGGTTATTAAAGTAGTGTTCTTCCACACTGCCCCAGCAATGCTCTGTCCCTGTAGACCTCAGAAGCTTCCCCAAATCTCCAGCTAAAGATTTAACATTTGGTAATGCAGGGACTCAGCCCTGCACTCACTATCTGTTTGGATTGACTGATCCCTGTGCCACGGCCCAGTTAACATGTTGCAGGTGACCATGCCTGGATATAATCACAAGCATGCCTAGCTCTGGCCCTGTTTTTGCTTAGTATTTATTAATCAGAGAAATTAAAAGAAGCTGTTGTGAGAACCAACCCTCAAATCTTAGTCGTCTATATAATAACAGTTTATCTCTCACAGTCCCGTAGGGACTTGACATGGATGACCTCACTTCTGGGACATTCCACTGGACAGAACCTAATCATATGGCCCCAATCTGACTACAAGGGAAGTTGGGAAAAGTTTTCTTCCCGAGTACCCCACAATCTGAACTTACAGCCCAATACGGCACATGGCTAGTAAGCAAATAGTGGCATAGATAAATGTATAATTGTACCTGTGTAAGTTCTCTCCCACCCTGTTGCCCAGAAGTCACCTCTGTATGTACTGGAGCTGTGGTTCTCAAAGATAGGTGCGTCTAAATCCTGAGAGGTCACTTAAACCTGGATGGCTGGGCCCTCGCCTGAGCATTTGATATCTATGAAGTTCCTAAGTAGTGCTGGTACCAGGACGCACTTCACCCTACTTGGATTCCCAAGCCAGTTCTCCTGGGTCATCTAAGATGGCCTGAGCCAGGAAAATCTTTCCTTTTTCTCTTATTTGAGAAAGCCCTCCTCTCCTCTAGGACCTTGAGTTTTAATTTTGGCATTTAGGTGGTATTGCCATCTTCCTGACTGAGGGGAGGACCTCCCAGGAGTTCTTAAAGCAGTGGTTCGCAAACTTCCTAATGCCACAACCCTTCAATACAGTTCCTGTGGGTCACAACCCACAGGTTAAGACCCGCTGT
Organism: Arctocebus calabarensis; assembly: GCA_963573935.1. Classification (NCBI taxonomy): domain Eukaryota; kingdom Metazoa; phylum Chordata; class Mammalia; order Primates; family Lorisidae; genus Arctocebus; species Arctocebus calabarensis. The sequence continues at coordinate 4,336 of CAUYON010066120.1, read as the reverse complement.
CTTATAGGCTAATGAAATCTTGCTAACACCCCCTTTTCATGCCCTCTCTGTCTAGTATCCTTGCCCAAAATCATTCTCCAAAGACAGACAGCCTGCCCAGGCCACACTGCAGGGAGGTCATCCTCAATGGCCTTCCTTCTCTGTTTGTGCTGTGTTCTTTTCCACTCTTATATCAAAACCCTATTAGGAACTACCCTCACTTCCTTTACGCTAAAAGGAAACACATACTAATGATTTTACTGTAGCCAGGAATTAGCGTATCAAATCTTATCTGAAATGTTTCTTTTCAGTTTCTCTTAGAATACTAATCCCCGAGATGTCAGTAGAGCCCTGCCTCTTGTATGTTTCACATCCAGTTATCTTTGCTGTTACGTGTTCCAGAGGCAATTGATAATGGGGCCCAGAAAGATTTGAGATCAAATCCTATCACAGCCTCTGCCAGCTGTGTGGCTCTGATTCTCAGTTTTCTCACTTGTGGGATGGGACTAGCCATGCCAACCTCACAAAACTCTTGTGGTGATGAAGCAAGATAAATCCCATGAAAGCCCCAGGCATAGAGAAGGTTGGATGCCAATCTGAGATGTACTTTTCAGGTACGCCATACACAATATTCTTGGTCACTTGAGATGGGGTATCAGTGACAAGTGCTGACAGCATCAAATCACAAACAGCACTTATTTTTCCACACCAGATCCCAATTCTAGCTGTGTGAGCCTCAGCAAATTGTTTACCCTCTCTGTGACTCCAGGTGCTTTGCCCCCTGTCAGAAAGGAAATTTAATTACCAAACTGCTCCTCCTGTAGGCATTCTGCAAATAAATTGAGAAGATTAAATTATTTCAGCTCCTTAAAAACGAGTACAATAGAACCTGTGTAAGTTGACCATCCGAGGGACTATAACAAACTGGTCAACATACAGAGGTGTCAACAAAAGGAACTAGGCCTGCTGTACATTGAGTACCTGTGGTGCGTGTCCAATCTATGAAAATGAGGCCAACTAAAAGAGCTGGTCCATGTAGGGAGGTGGGCAACTATGGAAGTTCCACATAAATGCAAATCTATGGTTATGCAACCTGGCAATATCAAAATGTGAACTAAATAGACTAACACAGATGTGTTTTTCTACAGCGAGATTTGTCTTCCAAGAAAGGATTACCTACAAATAATACCCACTGCAATTTTAAATAGGAGGTTGGGTTTTGGTTTTACACTTGTTTGTTTGGTTTGGTTTGAGCGAATTTTTACGCAGATGAGCCTGAACATGAAAATTATAACCTGAGATCCAGGCCCTAAATATTTAGAAAAGTTCTATAGCAACTTGAGGATAAACATCAGTACCTCATTCAGGGGAAAGCCGGGGTCACTATTTTGCCCCAGAGTTGAGTTAGCAGAACTTTCCCCCACACACACACTTACTGCCCCAAGCCACTTAGTATGTTCCCCAACAGGCTCCAGAATGTGGAAATAACCAAGCGCTATGCTGCAGCTGAGAGGTAATTAGGAGAGCTGATGCCATCCATCAGGAAATGGAGTATTTAGCATAATGTGCTTTTCCAGCTTAAAGAACTTTGCAAAGGACATCATTTTCGCTCTGTTAATGACAGGAAATGAATCATTCCCCACTTCAGTTGGCCAGGGAAACGACATTTTTCTGTCTTAGGGAGTTACCCTACAGCACGATTTCTCTTCTGAGGGAGGCACTGGAAAGGCCTCCTAACACTTAGAATTTCTTTTCTTTTATTTCAATAGATTTAGCGGATGCAAGTGTTTTTTGTTACATGGACGAATCGTAACATGCTGAAGTCTGGGCCTTCAGTGTACCTGTCGCCAGAATAGTGTGCATCGTACCTGTCAGGTAGATTTGCTCCCTCACCCTCCTCCCCCCTTCCCCTTCTTAGTTGGCAATGTCTATGACACTTTATGACATTTATGCCCCTTGTTCAGCTCCCACTTATAAGTGAGAACATGGGTATTTGTTTTTCCATTCCTGGGATACTCCACTTAGGATAATGGTCTCCAGTTCATTATTCCATTCCTTTTTATAGCTGAGTAATAGTCCATGGTGTATGTATACCACATTTTCTTTACCACTCTTCAGCTTTGGGCGGGTTCCATATCTTTGCGATTGTGAATTGTGCTGCAATGGACTTTGGAGAACAGGTGTCATTTTTATAAAATGACTTGTTTTCCTTTGGGTAGTGGAATTGCTGGTTGGAATAGCAGGTCTACTTTTAGTTCTTTGCAAAAATCGTCATACTGTTGTACTAGTTTAAATTCCTGCCAACAGTGTGTAAGCATTCTCTTTTCACTGCCTTTTCACTGCATCTACATCATGGATTATTTTTTGATTTTAATAATGTCCATGTTTAGAAGAATGAAACCAAATCCCTCTCTCTCACCATATACAAAAATCAATTCAAAATGAAAGAAAGACTTAAATGTAAGATCTGAAAATGTAAGATCCATAAAATTCTGGAAGAATACCTAGGAAAAGCTCTTCTGGACCTTGGCCTAGGGCCAAAGAATTTATGACTAAGATCTTGAAAGAAAATACAGCAACAACAAAAATAAATAAATGGGATTTAATTAAACTAAAAAAGAATTCTGCATAGCCAAGGAAATACCAACAAAGTAAACAGACAACCTACAGAATGGGAGAAAATATTTGACAAAGGACTAATATCCAGAATCTACAAAGAACTCAAATCAGCAAGGAAAAAAAAAAAAAAACTCTGTCAAAAAGTCGACAAAAGACATGAGCAGATATTTTTTCTTCCAAAGAAGATAGACAAATGGCAAAATATGCACATATATATGAAAATATGCTCAACATCACTCATCATCAGGGAAATGCAAATTAATGGGGTATGAAATACCTTACTCCTATCAGAACACTGGGAATTTTGCAACAGGCCTCAACCATATAGGAAAGGTTGGTTAGTTCAACTCAACATATGAGAAAATCATGTTTGCTGGGTTGGGAATTTTAAAATGCATACTGCCTAATGCTGCAAGCTCCACAGAACAATAAATCATCAGAGATCTGTATGTTCGTACTCGGTGTGTTTTCTGTCCTTCCACCCCTCACACGCAGAAAGAATGAGGCTTAATCAGTCAAGTCATGATTGAGTAAAAGTGACAACTTGTCAGCATAGACTCTAACAATATCACATCACCAAGTGGACAATAATGAGCGTGTGGCTGTGCATTTTGTAATCCATCTCCCTCCCTACAGCACCCCAAAGCATCTTCCACGTGGGAAGCCTAAGAAGGTCTTAAGTGTTTACAGGGAAAAACAAGCTGGCGAGTGGTGGAAAGAAGGGAACATCGGCTAGTGCTGGATAGGCCCAACTCTCCTCTAAGAGCTCCAGAGCGTTGATCTCATGTAACTCAAACAGATCAGGCCCAGAATTGACCCGGCCCTACAAATGTACAACTTCTCCATCCCCATATCTTCTCAGGAAAAGCCCTCCTATAATATTGCTGATTTTAAACCGAAACACTTGATTTTAAGTAAAACTGTAGCCAGGCGCAGTGGCTCCCACCTGCCATCCCAGCACTGTGGGAGGCTGAGATGGAAGGATTGCTTGAGCTCAGGAGTTCAGGCTTTGCCTAAAGCTCTCCTGTAATGTTGCTGCTTTTAAGCAGAAACACTTGATTTTAAGTAAAAATGTAGCCAGGTGCAGTGGCTTCCGCCTGTAATCCCAGCACTTTCTGAAACATAATCAGTGGGAGGCTGAGGCGGAAGGATTGCTTGACTTCTAGAGTTCAAGATTTGCCTGAGCGAGAATGAGACCTTGACTCATTAAAAAAAAAAATGAAAAACCCAGCCAGGTGCCTGTAACCCCAGCTAGAGGCTTCCAGAGGCTGAGGCAGAAGGATGCTCATGGCCCAAGTCTGAGGTTGCCATGAGTGAGCTGTGATGCCACTGCGCTCTGCTCAGGGAATAGGGTGGGACTCTGTCTCAATAAATAAATAAATAAACAAACCCACAAACAGGGAAGGGCATGGTCGCCTATGCACAGACAGCACATACTACAGGGGCCGGATTCTTCCACTGCTGGCCCAGAAGTGCAGGGCTTTGCCATTCTGCAGAGGGAACCATTGTGGGCACACATTTTTTTTACCTTTTGTTTTGTTTTTGTTTGTTTGTTTGTTTTTGAGGCAGTCTCCCTGGCTCTGATGCCCAGATAGACTGCCATGGCCTCAGCCTAGCCCACAGCAATCTCAATCTCCCAGGCTCAAGCAATCCTCCTGCTTCAGGCTCCCAGGTAGCTGGGACTACAGGCATTCACCACAACACGCGGCTGATTGGTCTATTTTTAGAAGAGACACCA
>CAUYON010066119.1:0-19683 GCA_963573935.1 Arctocebus calabarensis | reverse complement strand
CAGCAACCTCCAATTCCTGGGCTCAAGCGAGTCTCTTGCCTCCGCCTCCCAAGTAGCTGGGACTACAGGCGCCCACCACAACGCCCGGCCATTTTTTGGTTGCAGCCGTCATTGTTGTTTGGCGGGCCCTGGGGCTGGATTCGAACCCGCCAGCTCAAGTGTACGTGGCTGGCGCCTTAGCCCGCTGAGCCACAGGCGCCGAGCCTAAAGCTGCATTCTTAATGTTCTTAAACATTTACTAACCTAATTTCCTTATTTTATCAATTTGTACAAATCTCTTGTCATATTCTGCATTCAAAGTCTCCTGTTTTTCCCTGTAATTCCTATGTCCACAACATAAATATTAAATTGGCCCTAGAGCTTTTGATCATCTTTTAATATACCTCTCTAATGTAGGCTTTCACAGTGCTAGCTAAGTAGTGATTTAGCTGGGTCTCTATTATGTAGTTCAATTACAGGACATGCATGGACCTGATAAAGCACAACAGTGGAGTGTTTCATGCTTTCAGGGCATTCCCATCGCAGGCTCAGAGACTTCTAGGAGGCTTCCTTATATGATATAACTCACATTTTCTAGCAGCTAAAACATCAGCGTCAAAGCCTTTAGCCTGGTTGAGGTTGCAAAGTAGTGGTGCGCTAAGACAGGAAAAGAGAAAACTGTAAGAGAAGAGAAGAATGATTTTGAGCAGAGAATGAGATGAAACTGTACTAAAGAATAATACTGCAAGGATGGGAGTGACATGGAATCCATTGGTGGTAAGCTATTAAAGAAAAGGGAAATGCTGCAGAATAGAAATAAAATGACTGAAGAAATCTGGCCTTACTGTGTACGAGAGGTGTTTTTCTCTCAGATTTGCTACATCACGACTGCTGGAGAGTTTGTACTATGTGGTTATTGGATGTCTAAGGATAAAATATTTAATTAGAGCATTCCTTGGGAAAAGAAAATATGTATGTAGTTGTTAGGGCGAAATCATCCGTAACAGTTATGTGTGTGAACTGAAATGTAGCAAAATTGTGTTTTTAATAGAAATGTATATATGATATGTAATAAATCATGTAAAACAATATGTAATACAATAATGTGTAAATTCCATGTGTTAAAGTGAGTAAGTCATAATTCTTTGACCTTTGGACTAGTGATACTATAGCTAAAAAGAGTTGAGTAAGAGGTTTTGTAACTCTAGGGGCAGCGCCTGTGGCTCAGTGAGTAGGGCACCAGCCCCATATACCAAGGGTGGCTTTAGAACCTGGCCCTAGACGAAAACTGCAACAACAAAAACAAAAAATAGCCGGACATTGTGGCGGGTGCCTATAGTCCCAGCTACTCAGGAGGCTGAGGCAAGAGAATTCCCTAAGCCCAAGAGCTGGAGGTTGCTATGAGCTGTGACGCCATGGCACTCTACCGAGGGCAAAAAAGTGAGACTCTATCTCAAAAAAAAAAAAGAGTTTTTCTAACTCTAGCAGTGTTTTTCAACCTTTTTTATCTTATGATACACTTAAATTATGTTTAAAAAAAAAAAACAAAAACCAGGGCGGCGCCTGTGGCTCAAAGAAATAGGGCGCCAGCCCCATATATGCTGGAGGATGGTAGGTTCAAACCCAGCCCTGGCCAAAAACTGCAAATAATAATAATAATAAAGTAAAAAAAAAAAAAAAAGTTCAAAAAAGACTATACTTAACTGTGCTTTGAACTTCTTTCACAAAGAATTTAATTAATGCTCTTTAAAAATTTTCTTAGCACACCAGATGAAAATCACTGCTGTATAGTATATAAGAATTAGACAACTTTTAAAAATATAGACTCCTTGCAGATGGATGTGATTTTAATTTTCAAAAAGTAAAAAACTATGTGGATTGCTATTTTGAAAGCTCGTTAGAAGCAAAATATGATTTAAGCTTTCCAAAAACTAGTATTGGTTTTTATTAAGAAAGAAATAAATACTTAAGTATTAACTGACATTTTATTTGGCATTTATCTATGGCTGAATGTTACCAAGCATGTTTCTTGTTTTGACGATTAAGTGGTACTCATGTAGTTTCTGCCCGTGTCAAATGATTGTAAGTCTTCATGTGAAGAGTTTGTGTGGATAGGGGGAGAATGCAGAACAGTATTCAGCATAAGAAAGTATAAAAGGTTTTCCATCACCAAAAATGCGTTTTTATGCATTTTGGTAACAATAAACAAGTAAGTCAGGAGTGTTTAGCATCTGGGAGGAGAGCAGATGCCTTCAGAACATGTTAAAGAACATTCGTTTGTCCTTCAGGATAGAACCCTTGTATTGATGTTTTGTTCTGTTTTTTAGAGTAAACTTCTAAAATAAAGTTTAACATATATAGACAAAAATGGAGTACACAGCTTGACAAATTTTCACAAAAGGAACATATTTGTTTAACTAATAATCAACAATGGGCAGCGCCTGTGGCTCAGTGGGTAGGGCACTGGCCCCATATACTGAGGGTGGCAAGTTTGAACCCTGTCAAACTTCAACAACAAAAAAGCCAGGCATTGTGGCAGGCACTTGTTGTCCTAGCTACTTGGGAGGCTGAAGCCTAAGCCCAGGAGTTGGAGGTTGCTGTGAGCTGTGACGCCATGGCACTCCACCGAGGGTGACATGGTGAGACTCTGTTTCTAAAAAACAAAACAAAACAAAATACCCACTAATAATCAACATTTAAAACAGATCATTTGTATTGTAGCTGTTTAAGTTTTTTCAAGCTGGGTAGTAGGCACATACATAGTCCCTTATATAGGCTCAAGAAACTAGAAGTTTTAGAATAGAAAAAGATCATAAACAGAGCTGTGTGGGATGAAAGTAGCAAAAATGATTAGTACTTTTTAAAACATAACACATTATTGGCTTTTATAACTGCCTTATAAAGATTGGGTCATTAAGTTTTGAGTATATTTGAAGTGATAGATAGTTTTCTGTTAAAAATCTTATCACTAAAATCCCAGTGATAGTTTAAGAATGAAAAACTAGAGGGAACTGAGCTATTATTAATTAAAATTTATATCTAGTTTAAAGACTTTGTATCTGTTCTAGAAATCATTATATGTATGGTTAGAAATATGCTTAATCTGAAGGGTTTCTTGGAATGACAGTTATCTATTTATTTTTGTGTTTTTTCCATTTGGATAGGGAGATACATTTTCCATGAACATGAAGATTTTAGAAATTTGATTTTTTTGCATATAACAAATCCTCAAATTCCTGGGTTCAGGTGTTCCTCCTGCCTTAGCCTCTTGAGTAGGTGGAATTACAGTAGCACACTACAATGCCTGGCTAATTTTTCTATTTTTTGGTTGTAGAGAAAGGGTCTCACTGGGTTGCCCATGCTGGTCTTAAACTCCGGGTCTCAAGCAATCCTCCTGCCTTGGCCTCCCAAAGTGCTAGGATTACAAGCACAAGCCATTGCGATCAGCTATATATCTTAATTTTATGAAAAGTATTCAAATGGGATTTGTCTGAACTCTTCTCTATAGTAGGCTTTTTAACTAAGTTGTAGCTTAGCTTACTGAATATTAGCTAATATGCTGTGGAAAAGCCATTGATAAAATAACTTTCTGTAAAAACATTTGGTCATTAGCTTTCCTTTTGCTATTGGGGTTACATGCTTAATATTATTAGAATGTTAATCTGTTAAAAACCACTCATTACTGAGTATTTTTTTCTTTTACTTTAGAAACCAATAGGACAGTCTAGCCTGTTTCGGGTATGTTTGTATGTATTTGGTCTTTGAAGAAGTTGTTAGGACACACTGAAGTTTTTGTTTTGTGTTCCTGTTTTCATTTGACAGGCAGTGAAAGAGGAAATGGCAGGTCCTAATCAACTCTGCATTCGCCGCTGGACTACCAAGCATGTAGCTGTGTGGCTGAAGGATGAAGGCTTTTTTGAATATGTAGATGTTTTATGCAATAAGCACCGACTTGATGGAATCACATTGCTAACACTGACTGAATATGATCTTCGGTCTCCTCCTCTGGAAATCAAAATCTTAGGAGACATTAAAAGGTTAATGCTTTCAGTCCGAAAATTGCAAAAAATACATATTGATGTCTTAGAAGAGATGGGCTACAACAGTGACAGTCCCATGAGTTCCATGACTCCTTTCATCAGTTCTCTTCAGAGTGCAGACTGGCTCTGTAATGGAGAGCTTTCACATGCTTGTGACGGACCCATCACCGACTTGAATTCTGATCAATATCAGTACATGAATGGTAAAAACAAACATTCTATTCGAAGATTGGACCCAGAGTACTGGAAGACCATACTGAGTTGTATATATGTTTTTATAGTATTTGGATTTACATCTTTCATTATGGTCATAGTCCACGAGCGAGTGCCTGACATGCAGACCTATCCACCACTCCCAGATATATTCTTAGACAGGTAAGTTTTGCTTTTAGTTGCTAAGTTTGTAGAAGCTTGCTGTAGTAACAGCAATGATAATATATTTATGATAATTGGCTCGGCGCCAGTGGCTCAGCGGGCTAAGGCACCAGCCACGTACACCTGAGCTGGCAGGTTTGAATCTAGCCCGGGCCCACCAAGCAACAATGACGGCTGCAACCAAAAAAAAAAAAAAATGACCGGGCGTTGTGGCGGGCACCTGTAGTCCCAGCTACTTGAGAGGCAGAGGCAGGAGACTCTCTTGAGCCCAGGAATTGGAGGTTGCTGTGAGCTGTGATGCCACTGCACTCTATCCAGGGTGACAGTTTGAGGCTCTGTCTCAAAAAAATATATATATATATATTTATGATAATTATGTTGTTTGTTATTGTCATGGTTGATGTATATATAATACTCTTTATTTGCTTTATCTGGTGGTATAAAAAGATATGCTTTAAAATTACCTTTTTCACTTATAGTAAATTAGAACTGAGTCTAGGTAAGTGAGAAAGGCCACTCCTTAATTTATTTTTATATAGGTACAGTTCCTTGGGCACTTTAGATTTTTAAATGATGTCTGAGAATGATGTCTGTAATAAATGGAATTTGGTTGCTTTTCTTTCTTTCCTTTTTTTTTTTTTTTTGAGACAGAGTCTAAAGCTGTTGCCCTGGGTAGAGTGCTATGGTGTCATAGCTCACAGAAACCTCAGACTCTCCGGCTTAAGCAATTCTCTTGCCTCAGCCTCCAAAGTAGCTGGGACTACAGGCACCTGCCACAACCTCTGGCTATTTTTTGGTTGCAGTTGTCATTGTTGTTTGGCAGACCTGGGCTGGATTCAAACCCGCCAGCTCCAGTATGTGGCTGGCCCTAGCCACTGAGCTACAGGTGCTGAGCCGCTTTTATTTTCTTTTTTAAATAATGAACAGGATTCTGCTTTTTCAGAAATATGGTATTCTCTTATAAGACCAAATGAATTGGAATTACCACAAATAGTACAAATGGATTTGATCATAGTATCCTGTTTTTATGAAATACTGAATACATAAGAAAAATATGTGTTGCATATGAAAAATAAGAATAGAATAATACATACTTAACTATTCTTATATTTATGAACTTTTAAAAAATATACTTATTCCTTGGCTCGGCACCTGTAGTTCAAGCGGCTAAGGCGCCAGCCACATACCACCTGAGCTGGTGGGTTCGAATCCAGCCCGGGCCCGCCAAACAACAATGACGGCTGCAACGAAGAAATGGCTGGGCGTTATGGCGGGACGCCTGTAGTCTCAGCTACTTGGGAGGCGGAGGCAAGAAACTTGCTTGAGCCCAGGAATTGGAGGTTGCTGTGAGCAGTGATGCCACAGCACTCTACCCAGGACGACAGCTTGAGACTCTGTCTCAAAACAAACAAACAAACAAAAAATATATATACTTGTTTTATAAAACGTTTGCCCTTCTGAAAGTGCCTTGTAGTATGCAAGGTTGGACAATTGAGTTTGTGAACTCATCCTAGCAAAAGTGCCCGATACTTCATTGGTTAGTATCATCACAGTCACCTTTGAAGTACTTCCCTTGGGAGCTACACACCCACACCAGCATCTCGTCCACCCTTCAAAGCAGTTTTGGAACTCTTTCCTGAAATGGTCATCAGAGCTGTTGTCATAAGAGTCTAACAATTAAGCTCATAAACTCGTCTTATAAAAAGTGCTTTGAAGGTTGGACTAGGCACTGGTGTTGATGCACAGCTTCCTAAGGGGAGCACTTTGAAGGTGACCATAGTGATATTCAGCAATGAAGTATGTAGCACTTTTTCTAGGATTAGTTCATAAACTTAATTATCTTACCTCGTATATATTTTAAAATGAAATTAATTTAAAATGTCTACGTTAAGATGGCAGAATAACATATACTTTTGTCCCTTGTCAAATCCTGACTAAAGCTATAATAGAGAGGTTTTTTGGTTTTGTTTTTTAAGTTGTAAGCTTACAAGATGGGGTTCCATATAAACTGGGAAAGAATCCTGTTTATATGGGGGATTTCTCAAAGCTCTGGATATTAGAGGTGAAGGGGTGATACTAAAATAAAGAGAATTGGTTGAAAGCTGTTCAAGAATCTGTTAAATCCCTGCATCTCCTCTCCGATTCTGTACAGTTTCCCCAGCTATAAACAAAAAACTTAAGGAATTAAGGAAGAAAGCATGTGTACTTTAGGCAGATGAAACAGGTACAAAAGTCTTAAACTGGGAGTGTGCCTGAAATGTTCAAAGAACAAGTGAGAGATAGTGAGAGCAGTTGGAAATAAGAACCAAGAGGAGATAAGAAGCTAGATTGTGTAGGAACTTAAGGACTATTCTAAGGGCTTTAGCTTTCATTCTAAGTGAAAAGGGAAGCCATGGAAAGTATTGAAAAGAGTAGAGAGATCTAATTCATTTTTTAAAATATTATTTTAGTTGTATTGAAAATAGCCTGGGGATAGGGTTTGGGAACCAGGGATCATTTAAGAAGTTAGCTGAGCTGAGTGCAGTGGCTCACACCTGTAAATCTAGCACTCTGGGAGGCCGAGGCAGGTGGATTTCTTGAGATCAGGAGTTTGAGACCAGTTTGAACAAAAGTGAGACCCCTGTCTCTACTAAAATAGAGAAACTGAGGCAAGAGGATTGCTTGAGCCCAAGAGTTGGAGGTTGCTGTGAGCTATGACACCACAGTACTACCTAGGGCAAAAACTTGAGACTCTGTCTTAAAAAAAAAAAGGTTAATTGAATTCATCTAGACAAATAAAATGGTAGATTTGGCAAGGACAGTAGTGGTAGAGATGTTGTGAAAGAATCAAATTTTATGTATCTATTTTGAAAGTAGACCTAGACTTGGCACGTGGGGCTCAATGGGCTAAGGTGCCAGCCACGTACACCTGAGCTGTCGGGTTCGAATCCAGCCCAGGCCCGCCAAACAACAATGACGGCTGTAACCAAAAAACGGCTGGGCATTGTGGTGGGCACTTGTAGTCCCAGCTACTTGGGAGGCAGAGGCAAGAGACTCGCTTGAGCCCAGGAATTGGAGGTTGCTGTGAGCTGTGATGCCACAGCACTCTATCCAGGGTGACAGCTTGAGGCTCTGTCTCAAAAAAAAAAGAAAGTAGACCTAAAAGGATTTGCTGATGAATTTGGATGTGAAGGACTTGAGAAAAAGAAAAGCCAAAGATATGCTCAGGGTAAAAATATTCCAGGATTTTTACCCTGAGCATATAGAAGGATGGAGCTACCCTTTAAAGAGATGGGAAGATGGTGGAAGGAGCAGATTTGGAGAGAAAATTAAGGGTTTGGTTTTGGGCATATCAGGTTTGAGATCTCTTTTACACCAAATCAGATATCAAATAAGAGATGAAAATATGAGCAGATTTCAACATAGAGATAGAGATATCTAGGCTAATATTTGGGAGTTATCAGCATAAGGAAAGCCATGATGCTAGATAAGTTTCCTAGGGAGTAAATCCAGAAAAGAAGAGAAGATCGAGCCCCAAAATGTTCTAACACTTGGAGGTCAGAGAATGGCAAACTACTAACGAAGACTGAGACGGTTAGAGCAGCGAGAGAAAATAGTATTCTGGAAACCAAGCAAAAAAGTAATATTAAGAAGGCAGGAACAATTAGCTATGTCAAATGCTGCTCAGGAGTCAAGATAAGGAGAATAGGCTTGGAGTCTCTGGCTCAAGCGGCCACAGCACCAGCCACATACACCTGAGCTGGTGGATTCGAATCCAGTCCGGGCCTGCCAAACAACTACGGCTGCAACCAAAAAATGGCCGGGTGTTGTGGCGGGCGCCTGTAGTCCCAGATACTTGGGAGGCGGAGGCAGGAGGATTGCTTGAGCCCAGGAATTGGAGGTTGCTGTGAGCTGTGATGTCATGACACTCTACCCAGGGCGACAGCTTGAGGCTCGGTCTCAAAAAAAAAGACAAAAATTAACATAAATCTAATCATGAGGAAATGATCAGATAAATCCAGAATGTGAAACATTCTACAAGACAGCTGATCTAGACTCTTTAATAATGTCAGTGTCATGGCAGACAAAATACAGGGGAATGGTAAAGGAAATTGAAGAGATATAAAGAGCAACGCATGAATTTTAACTGGGTCCTATACCAAGAAAAAAATTACTGGAAATAATCTAAACAGTGTTTTGGGAATGATGAAGAAAATTTCAGTAGGACTGCATATCAAATGATGGTATTAAATCAGTGTTATGATTTCTTGGGTGTAATGGCATATTGGTTTATGAGGAGGATATTCTTTTTTTTGGAGACTGAGTCTTCACCCTTGGTAGAAATGCCATAGTGTCATAGCTCACAGCAATCTCTTACTCTTGGCCTCCAGCAATTCTCTTATCTCAGCCTGCCAAGTAGCTAGGACTAGAGGTGCCTACTACAATGCCCGGCTATTTTTAGAGATGAGGGCTCACTCTGGCTCAGGCTGTTCGTAAACCTGTGAGTTCAGGCAATGTACCCACCTTGGCCTCTCAGAATGCTAGGATTACAGGCACCACACCCAGCTAGATATTCTTTTTTTTTTTTTTTTTTTGAAACAGAGTCTCACTTTCTTGCCTCTAGTAGAGTGACGTGGTGTCATAGCTCCCAGCAACATCAAACTCTTTGGCTCAAGTGATCCTTTTGCCTCAGCTTGCAAAGTATCTGGGACTATAGGCTCCCACCACAACACCCCCAGCTATTTTTTTTTAGCGACAGAGTCTCACTTTGTCACCTTTGTTAGAGTGCTGTGGCGTCACACAGCTCACAGCAACCTCCAACTCCTGGGCTTAGGCGATTCTCTTCCTTCAGCCTCCCGAGTGGCTGGGACTATGGGTGCCCACCACAACGCCCGGCTATTTTTTGTTAGTTTGGCCTGGGCCGGCTTTGAACCTGCTACCCTCGGTATATGGGGCTGGCACCCTACTCACTGAGCCACAGGCATCACCCAACACCCAGCTATTTTTTAGATACAGGGTCTCTCTCTTGCTCAGGCTGGTCTTGAACTTGTGAACCCAAGATCCACCTGCTATGGCCTCCCACAGTGCTAGGGTTACAAGTGTGAGCCACTGTGCCCTGACTTAGGAGGAGGATATTCTTGTTCTCAGAGACACATGTTGAAGTATTTAAGGGAGAAGTATCATAATGTCTGTAACTTACCATGGGGGGTAGGTTTCAGCCCTACCCTAAACGAGTATATGTGTGCATGTATGTTGGTATTATATACAAAAATAAAATCAAGCAAATATAGCAAAATATTAATTGTTGTAAATAATTGATGGATTTAAGTGAAGAATATAAAATGCTGCTGCTTTTTTTTTTCTTGGAGACAGAGTCTTACTATGTCACCCTCGGTAGAGTGCTGTGGCATCATAGCTCCCAGCAATCTCAAACTCTTGGGCTCAAGTGATTCTTTTGCCTCAGCCTCCCATGTAGCTGGGACTACAGGCACCCACCACAACACCCAGCTATTTTTTTTTTTTTTTTTAAACAGAGCCTCAAGCTGTTGCCCTGGACAGAGTGCTGTGGCATCACAGCTCACAGCAACCTCCAACTCATGGGCTCAAGTGATTCTCCTGCCTGAGACTACAAGCGCCCACCACAAGGCCTAGCTATTTTTTGGTTGCAGCCAAAAAAATCATCATTGTTGTTTGGTGGGCCCAGGCTGGATTCGAACCCTCCAGCTTAGGTGTATGTGGCTTGAGCCACAGGTGCCAAACCAACACCTGGCTATTTTTATTTTTCTTTTTTTTTTGAGACAGAGTCTCAAGTTATCACCCTAGGTAGAGTGCTGTGGTGTCACAGGTCACAGCAACCTCAAACTCTTATGTTTAAGTGATTCTCTTGCCTCAGCCTCCCAAGTAGCTGGCTTCCAAGATAGCTAGTAGCTTTCCAAAACGCTTGGCTATTTATGTTGTTATTTCGGTTGGCCTGGGCCAGGTTTGAATCCACCAGCCTCAGTGTATTTGGGTTGCGCCCTAAGCACTGAGCTACAGGTGCCACCCCACTCAGCTATTTTTTTTTATTAAATCATAGCTGTGTATATTAGTGCAATCACGTGCTGGTTTCATATATAATCTGAAATATTTTCATCAAACTGGTTAACATAGCCTTCATGGCATTTTCTTAGTTATGTGTTAAGACCTTTATATTCTGCATTTAGTAAGTTTCACTTGTACCCTTCGAAGATGCGCCATAGGTGTGATCCCACCAATTACCCTCTCTCCACTCATCTTCCCCCCTCCCCTCCCCTCCCTTGCCCCTTTCCCATATTCTTGTGCTATAATTGGGTTATAGCCTTCATATGAAAGCTATACATTAGTTTCATAGTAGGGCTGAGTACATTGGATACTTTTTCTTCCATTCTTGAGATGCTTTGCTTAGAAGAATATATTCCAGCTCCATCCATGTAAATATGAAAGAGATAAAGTCTCCATCTTTCTTTAAGGCTGCATAATATTCCGTGGTATACATGTACTGCAATTTATTAATCTATTCATGGGTCAGTGGGCACTTGGGCTTCTTCCATGACTTAGCAATTATGAATTGGGCTGCAATAAACATTCTGGTACAAATATCTTTGTTATAATGTGATTTTTGGTCTTCTGGATATAGACCTAGTAAAGGAAGGGATCAAATGTCAGGTCTCTTTTTAGATCTCTAAGTATTCTCCAAACGTCTCCACTCACTTATTTTTAAAGACGAGGTCTTGCTCTGGCTCAGGCTGGTCTTGAACCTGTGATCCACCCACCTCAGCCTCCCAAAAATGCTTGTTCTTTTAACTTTTCTATGTAGAATCAGAATTTTTCAAAATAAAAGAATTGAGCAAAGAAATGTTGAAAGAAGGCTCAGTGCCTATAGCATAGTGGTTATAGCGCCAGCCACATACACCAAGGCTGGCGAGTTCGAATCCGGCCTGGGCCAGCTAAAATAGCAATGACAACTGCAACAAAAACTCCTGCAACTTCTCCCTTCATACTCTACTGAGAGTGACAAAGTGAGACTCTGTCTTGGGAAAAAAAAAAAAAGAAATGTTGACAGAAAAAGGGAACAGAGAAATTGGAGATAATTTAATCTTTGCTGTAGGGACAAGTTTTCCAATAAGAGCAGCAGAGAAATGGAACTGTAGCCTGGGAGGAGTGTGGAAGGATATGGGGATTAAGAGATTTTTTTTTTTTTTTTGGATGGGCTGTATTATAGCATATTTGTGTATTGATGACTTAATTGGGGGAGTAAAGAAAGAAAGACATGGGGTCTAGAGTAGCTGGGAGAGGCTGACCTTAGGCACTTGGACTGTTTGTCCATAACAGAAGGGAAACTAGAAAATAAGAGAATGGGTAGAAGCTAGGTTGTCGTATGTCATGATGGATCATGAGGAAGTGCTTTCCTGATTGTTTTTATTTTCTCTGTGTACAGAGAGAGAATGGAGGGAAGGATAGAGGTTTGAAGCAAAAGGGTAAGAGGTTCAAAACAGTCATCTAGTAGAGCAGGAGAGTGAACAGGCTGGTGTAAAGTAGAGGCAGCAGTAGGGGCCTCCCTGAGGTTAGCAGTCTTGGCATTGTGTGTTTTTACCAGCCTCTTTGAACAACAGATGGAGGCATGGAATAGGTAGAGAATTGGATTTAAGTAGGATTGAGTTTTGCTAGGTGGTATGATGAAGGAAAGAGTCAAGGGCGTGATTATAATGAGGGATCATGGATTAAGGCAGATAGGAGGGAAATGAAGGAAGGATATGAAGTGGGTGAAAGGCAGTGAAAATGTTGTAAAGTCAATGGATTTTTTTTTATTAAGTCATTTGTACATAGATCATACATACATTTATGCTATTATGGGATTCAATGTGTTGATTATTTGTACGAATTGGAGTGCTTACATGCTACTAATCAACATAGCTTTCACCTCATTTACCCAATTACAGCATTAAGACATTTGTGTCCTACACCTGATAGATCCAATTTGCACTTAAAATATGCTCCATAGGTGTGGTCCCCTACTAACCTTCCCTCTGTCAACCCACCCCTCTCCCTTCCCCTCTCCCTCTCTTTCCCTCCTTCATCCTAGGCTATAGATGTGTTCCATTTTTCATATGCAAGTGTGTGTGATTATAAATTGGTTTCACAGGAGTACTGAGTACATTGGATTTTTTTTTTCCATTCCTGAGATACTTTACTAAGAAGAATATAGGGTACCAAGAATTAGGTTATAATGTTTGCATTTGTTTAGTAAAGTCCCTCTTATAATTTGTCCCATCTCACCTCATCCTAACAGTGTGCCCATTAAGTAGGAGTACATCCACACCCCCCCATCCTCCCTTTCCCCCATACCCTTGTTCCCCCACTCTCCACCTTGAAATGATTCATGTTTATCTCTTACATGGGTGTGTATTAGATCATCTACTGGCTTCATATTAGAATTGAGTACACTGGACTCTTGCTTCTCTATTCTTGTGCTATGTTATTGAGAAGAATGTGTTCCAATTCCATCCAGGTTAATACAAAAGATGTAAAAATCTCCATTTTTTTTTAAATCACTAAATAGTATTCCATGGTATGCATATACCACAGCTTGTTAATCCACTCCTAGGTTGGTGGGAATTTAGGTTGTTTCCACTTCTTGGTGATTGTAAATTGAGCTGTGATAAGCAGACTAATGCAAATGTTCTTACAATAACGTGATTTATTTTATTCTGGGTAAATGCCTACTAAGGGGATTGCAGGATCAAATGGGAGTTCTAATTTAAGTTCTTTGAGAATTCTCCTTACTTCCTTCCAAAGAAGTTGTATTAGTTTGCAGTCCCACAAACAGTGTAAAAAGGTTACCTTCTTTCCACATCCATTCACTTCTTTCCAACATCTTCAGATTTGAGACTTTGTGCTGTGGACTATATTCATTGAGGTTAGGTGATAACTCAGGGTAGTTTTGATTTGCATTGTCTGATGATCAGGGCTGATGAGCCTTTTTTTTTCAAATGTTTGTTAGCCATTTGTCTGTCTTCTTGGGAAAAGGTTCTGTTCATATTTCTTGCCCAGTGGTAGATGGGATTGTTTGCTCTTTTTTTTATTTATTAATATGGCTCTTTGTAGATTCTAGTTACGAAGCCTTTGTCAGATTCATACACATAAATATATTGTGCAAATATCTTTTCCCATTCTGAAAGTTACCTTTTTATTTTACTTGTTGTGTCATTAGCTGTGCAGAAGCTTTTGAGCTTAATTAAGTCCCATTTATTTATTTTTGTTCTTGTTGTGGTTGCCACTTAAGTCTTTGTCATAAAATCTTTCCCCAGTCCAAGATCATCAAGAGTTTTTCCCATACTTTCTTCTAAGATTTTTATCATTTCATGTCTTAGATTTAAATCTTTTATCCTTCTTAAGCTAATTTTTGTAAGTGGTGAAAGGTGAGGGGACAGTTTCAGTCTTGAACATGTAGTTATCCTGTTCTCCCAGCACCATTTGTTGAGTAGGGATTCTTTTCCCCATTGTATGCTTTTGTTTGGTTTATAAAAGATCTGATATCAACTAGAAACTGGTTTCATCTCTTAGTTTTCTATTCTGTTCCACATGTCAATGTCTCTTTTTTTGGTGCCAATATTATTGTTGTTTTGATTACTGTGTACTTGTAATGTAGCCTGAAGTTTGGTATGGTGATGCCTCTGGCTTTCTTTTTATTACAAAGAATAGCTTTGACTATATGGGTTTTTTTTCTGGTTTCATATAAAATAAAATACTATTTTTTCCAGTTCTTCAAAGTATGATGTTTTAATGGGGATTGCTTTGAATCTGTAGATAGCTTTGGGTAGAATAGATAATTTTTTTCTTTTTTTCAGTTTTTGACCAGGGCTGGTTTTGAACCTGCTACCTCCAGTATATGGGGCTGGTGGCCTACTCCTTTGAGCCACAGCTGCCATCAGAATAGACATTTTAACAATGTTGATTCTTCCCAGCCAACAGCATGGTATGTTCTTCCCTTTGTTAATGTATTCTGATATTTCTTTTCTTACGGTTTCATGATTCTCTTTTTAAAGATCCATCACCTCTTTTGTGAGGTATATTCCTAAGCATTTCATTTTATTTGAAGCTATGGTGAAAAGAATTATGTCCTCAATTTGCTTCTCAACTTGGCAGTTATCATTGTATGCAAATGCTACTGATTTGTGGACATTGATTTTATACCCTGAGACATTGCTGTATTTTCTGATCACTTCCAGGAGTTTTGTGGTTCAGTCTTTGGGGTTTTCTAAGTACAAGGTCATATCATCAGCAAAGAGTGAGAATTTGACCTCCTCATCTCCCATTGGATTCCCTTAATATCCTTCTCTTGCCTGATTTCATTGGCTAGAACTTCCAACACAATGTTGCATAATAGTGTCAATAGTAGACATCTTTGTCTTGATCCAGTGCTAAATGCTTTCAGTTTTACTCCATCTAATATTATGTTAGCGGTGGGTTTGTCACAGATGGCCTCAAACAGCTTAAGAAATGAGGCACCTATTTTGTTTATTAATATAGCTCTTTGAGGATTCTTGTTACAAAAGGATGTTGAGTTTTGTTAAATGCTTTTTTTCTGCATTGATTGAGAATATGATATCTTTGTTTTTGCTTTTATTGATATGGTGAATTACATTTATGGATTTGCATACATTAAACCAGCCTTGCATCCTTTGGATGAAGCCTACTTGATTATATTGTATAACATTTTTAATGTGTAAGTGAAATCTATTATCTAAGATTTTGTTGACTATTTTTGCATTGATATTGATTAGTAAGATTGGTCTGTAGTTCTCCTTTATAATTGGGTCTTTTCCTGGTTTTGGAATCAGGGTGAAGTTTGCTTCCTAGAGTGTGTTGGGGGAAGGTTCCTTTCTTCTCAATTTTATGGAATAATTTCTGAAGTACTGTATAAGCTCTTCTTTGGAGGTTTGATAGAATTCTGGTGTGAAGCCATCTGGACCTGGGCATTTTTTTGTTGGGAGATTTTTTATTGTTTCTTTGATCTCAGTGCTTGAAATCGGTCTATTCAAGAGATCTATTTCTTCCTGGGTAAATCTAGAGAAATAATATAATTCTAGTTATTGGTCCATTTCCTCCACATTGTCAAATTTCTAGGCATAGAGTTTTTTGTAGTAATCAGAAATAATCTCTTGTATCTCTGTGGTATCAATTCTAATTCCCTCCCTTTTTTTTCTGATTGAGGCTATTAAAGATTTGCCTTTTGTATTTCTGGTTATTTGGACCAAGGGTTCATCAATTTTATTTATGTTTTCAAAGAACCAACTTTTTGTTTCATTAATTTTCTGAATGATTCTTTTCTTTTTAATTTCATTTATTTCTGATTTAATTTTGGTTATTTCTTTTCTTCTGATAGGTTTATGATTGGATTGCTCTTCCTTTTCCATTTCTTTGAGATGATTCATTAGATCATTGATGTATTCACTTTCTGTTTATTGTATATAGCCATATAAGGCAATGAATTTCCCTCTCATGATTCCTTCTGCAGTGTCCTACAGGTTTGGTAGTTTGTATCTTCATTGTTGTTATGTTCATGGAAGTTCATGATTTCCTCTTTTATCTTGTCCTTGACCCAACTGAAATTCAGCATAAAATTTTTCAGTTTCTATGCCTTTGTGTTTTCTCTTTGTCTGCTTCCTTGCCCTATTTTTCCTTTAACTTCCTACTCCTCTTTAAGTTACCTTATCTCTATCCTTAGGTGCTCAAGTGTTCTTTTATTTTAGGACCAAATTGGAGAGAAGAGTGAAGAGTAAAATTGGAGAAACGATAGAAAAAGAGAAAAGAAAAAGGAAAGGGTGGTAAAGAGAAACATTAGCAAAAAAGAAGAGAAAAAAAAGAGAGAGAGACAGGAGTAATAGTGGTGTTCAGCAGGGTGCTTTGACCTGCACTCATAATTCCCATCCTCAATTGGGCTGGGTTGGGTTGGTCCCTTGAGGACTGAGGCTCCTTTCTAACCGGGGAGGAACAATACACCACATGTAGTACATGGAGAAGAAAAAACAAGAACAAAAACCAGTAATTTGTCACATGGGAACCTGCCACTAACATGCTTCCAGAGGCCAAAGCTATAAGGTCCCACTCTACCAGGGAATCAGGAGCTCCTTACCAGTCTGAGCAGAAACAAGACCCCTACATCCACCAAATAGAGAAGAAAAAATAGAAAAAACAAAAAGTAGAAGTTTATTGCAGTAGACACCTGCTGCTGGCATGCTTCCAGAGGCCAAAATGGGAACTATCCCCTATACGAGGGTATAATTGGCCTTGATCCAGGCCAATGCTCTAGCACCCTAATCAAGACTTCAGAGGTTCTTTCTTATAAATGAAATACAAATTGAAAAAGAATAAAGGAGATCAGAAAAAATCAATAATAATACCAATATATAAAGAGTATTGAAAATAAAAAATATAATATGTAAACAAGAGGGTATAACTTAGTTGTTATTTGAGAAATTTATGTGGGAAAGTTAAGTAGAAAAATCTTTACATAAAATGAGAGAAAATGGAAAGAAAAGATAGAATAACAGGAGTAGGGAAACTGTAGAAAAATGGAGCACTTGTTATCAAAGGAAGTAAAAATGGAAAAATAAAAATGCATAAACAAACCAAAGCAAAGAAACACAAAACATAAAGGGATAAAAATGGTTTTTAAAAAAAGAATACTAGGACTGGAAGCAGAAAATCTAGCAAAAATTGAGTCCTTACTATTGAAAAATAAAACAATTAAAAATTATAATTACAAAAAAAAGAAAGAAAAGGAAAAATCTAGGGGAAAACAACTAAAAATTTTTTTTGAAAAAGGAAAAAATATATATGTATGTATTGCTACATATTGCCTGTACTATAGGTGATGTTCTTGGGTATTAGATGCTAATCACAATGCTGAGACAGCTGTATATCATGGATGCTAGACGCCTCTATCTTGTTGGAGACCTGGTCCTGTTTTTCTGATTTCTTTGCCCTTAATCCCTGCAGGGTTTGGAGCCTAAAGCTCTAATCAGCCTGCTTACGAGACACACTCCAACCTTTAAACCAAATCCTGTCCCTTGGCCATGCAGTGGCTTTTCCTGGAAAGAGTGTGTCACTCAAGTCTCCTCATGGGTGGCTGCACATGTGCACCAGAACTGGCCTCACACTAGGACCCTGCCAGTTGATCCTGCAAGGCTGCTCTCCCACAATGGCTCTCCCTAGCCCACAGGCAAAGAACAAGAGCTCCTATCTGCCCATTGGCTCAGGGCACTGTTCAGGATCACTCACTTACTTGCCCAAGTTTTCACAAGATAGCTCCACTGAGTGCCCAGGCCCCCAAACAACAGTAAAAACAACAAAAGCCTGTAGGGCAGGCCCTTTCTATCTGAAAACTGCTGAGCCACTGGCCTTTGCTGGCACACAAGTACTCACCCTCTGTGCTGTTTCTCCACTGCTCTGACCTCCTCTTGGGGTCCTGAAGTTTCCTGTTGTCTCTCTGTGCCCTCTAGGCAATTTCTGGGCAGGGACTGCTAGCCAGAAATGGCTGGAGTCTTTTCTCCCTGATCTCACCACATGCTACTGCAAAGGAGGTCTCTCCAGTCTGCCATCTTGCTCCAGCACCCAATTTTAACCATTATAAGATGTGAATAATAGCTTCTTGCAATTTAAAGTTGTTTTTTTCATTTATGGAAAAACCCCACTCAGTTTAATTTAGGACATCTTTAGATTTACAGAAATATGACAAAGACATACAAATGGTCCCTGTCTTACAGTGACTCAACTTGTGATTTTTAACTTTATAATGATATGAAAACAATAGGCATTCAATAAGAATTGTACTTCAACGTCCATAAAACCATTCTGTTTTTTGTTTTTTAGTATAATATTTATTAAACTATATGATATATTTAATACTTTATTATAAAATAGGCTTTGTGTTAGATGATTTTGCCCAATTTTGAGCTAATATAAGCATTCTGAACTTATTTTTATTTATTCATTTATTTTTATTAAGTCATTTGTACGTAGATCATGAATATATTTATGCCATCATGGGATGCAATGTGTTGATTATTTGTACAAATTGAAGTGCTTATATTCTACTAATTAACATAGCCTTCCCCTCATTTACCCATTTACAGTGTTAATACATTTGTGTTCTACACCTGATAGATCCAACTCGTACTTGCAATATGCTCCATAGGTGCTCTATTAACCCTCCCTCTATTGACCCACCTACTTCCCTTTCCTTTCCCCTTTCCTTCCCTCCTTCATCCTGGGCTATAGTTGTGATTCATCTCTTATGAAAGTGTGAGTGATTATAAATTGGTTTCATAGTAGTACTGAGTACACTGGATATTTTTTTTCCATTCCTGTGATACTTTAATAAGAAGAATACTTTCCAGCTCCATCCATGAAAACATAAAAGAGGTAAAGTTTCCATCATTTTTTAATGCTGTATAGTATTCCATGTTATACATATACCATAATTTATTAATCCATTCATGTGTCAATGGGCACTTGGGCTTCTTCCATGACTTGGCAATTATGAATTGAGCTGCAATGAACAATTTGGTGCAAATATCTTTGTTGCCAAATGATTTTTGGTCTTTTGGATATACTAGAAGAGGAATTGCAGGATCAAATGGCAGGTCTACATTTAGATCCCTGAGTGTTCTCCAAACTTCCTTTCAAAAGGAACGTACTAGCTTGCATTCCCACCAGCAGTGCAGAAGTGTTCCCTTTTCTTCACATCCATGCCAACATCTGTAGTTTTGGGGTTTTGTCATGTGGGCTACTGGAGTTAGATGGTATCTCAGAGTAGTTTTAGTTTGCATTTCTCTGATGATTAAAGATGATGAGCATTTTTTCATGTGTCTGTAGACCATGCACCTGTCTTCTTCAGAGAAGCTTCTGTTCATGCCTCTTGCCCACAATGAAATGGGATCACTTGTTTTTTTCTTAGTGATAAGTTTGAGTTCTCTGTGGATTCTCGTTATTAGACCTTTGTTGGAAATATAACCTGCAAAAATCCTCTCCCCTTCTGAGGGCTATTTGCTTTACTTAGTGTGTTCTTGGCTGTGCAGAAGCTTTTTAATTTGATCAGATCCCAGTAATGTATTTTTGTTTGTTTGTTTCTTCTTCTTCTTCTTCTTTTTTTTTTTTGTAGAGACAGAGTCTCACTTTATTGCCCTCAGTAGAGTGCCATGCCATCACATAGCTCACAACAACCTCTAGCTCCTGGGATTAGGCGATTCTCTTGCCTCAGCCTCCCAAGTAGCTGGGATTACAGGCA
>CAUYON010066115.1:0-29670 GCA_963573935.1 Arctocebus calabarensis | reverse complement strand
CTCCCTCCCTTCCTGCCGTTCCTTCCCTCCCCCCTCCCCTCTCCCTCTTCTGTTGCCCCCATTAGAGTGCAGTGGTGTCATCATAGCTCACTTCAACCTCAAACTCCTGGGCTGAAGCTATCCCCTTGCCTTAGCTTCCCCAGTAGCTGGGACAATAAGCATGTACCACCAAGCCCAGCTAAATTTTCCATTTTTGGGGGTAGAGATGGGGGTCTTACTCTTACACTTAGTGTGGTCTCCAACTCCTGGTTTCCGATCAATCCTCCTACCTCAACCTCTCAAAATGTTAGGATTACAGGTGTGGTATTTTTGTGCTTTCTTAAAGAAATTCTTCCCTACTCTCTTGTACATAATCTTTAAGAAATTCTTCCCTCAGGGCAGGGAAGAAGGAAGTGATAGAGAAAAAGATAAAAATTGTGTTTCATAATTCTTTAATTCTTCATAATTTTAAATATAAACAAATTGCTGTCACTGTCTTTGAATCCATAGTGATTAAAGAGTATATATAGAGGCTTGATTTCATAAATTATTCTTCCCAAGGAGAATTTTAGCACATCACAATAGGACAGTGACTTTTTTGCTAGTAAAATGTAATTCTTCTTTCCTCATTCATGAAAAATGTTTCTGCGTAAGTTATCATGAGTGCACAAAAAGTATAAATTCATATTGGGTGTGAATGCCAAAGATTATTGTTCAAACCAGCAAAATACACCTTCTTCCGTACAAGAAACATTTTGCCAAATAGCTCCTGACTTCGTCTGGGCTAAATGAAGAATCACTAGGAGATGGCATAGAGTAAAACTATGCAACTTACAGTAACAACATTTGGTAATTGCTTTCATTAATCCAGGCAGGTTCATATACTATCCACTTGCATAACAGTGTCAAAAAAATATCTATTGCCTGCGGAAACCTTTTAAGACCCAGTTTCTCTCATAAAGATTGAGATTCAAATATTAATGCAAACTGATTAGAATCACTTTCTCTCCCTTGCTTTTCACATAACCCCATCAAAGAGTAAAACTGCATTATTAGTCACCTTAGAGCTCAACCCCCCCTTTTATATTCAAATATGAAATCTTCCATTTACTTTGATGGACAGATACCCGTGGCATTAGTGTGGGTGGGGACAGTGTGATTGTCTCTTTTCTAGGAAAGAAATGGCTCTTTCCTGATGGTTAAATGATAGGCCTGGAAACCAGAGTTTCTCGAAAGCAGTATTCTTTAAGTCTTGTCAATGTTATAATCAGTTCCACTATGCATATATTATCTTTGTATATTTTAGCTCTATGCTGTGAACTCCTTCATGTTGAGGTCTTTGCTTCTGATAAGGGAGAAAGTAAGGGAGGTAGGAGGAAGTGAAAGAGCCTTAACGTTAAGTATGTCCATTCATTCCTCACAGCTACCTGTCATTGACATCATGAGGAAAGCTCTCTGACACAAGACAAAGCTTGGTAGAGGAAAAGCCGTGGAAAGGTACAGAGCAGGAGGGATCAAAGAGCTCACACCTGTGTTTCTGACCCTCTGGGAGGCAGAAACAGGAAGATTGGTTGAGGCCAGAAGTTTGAGACCAGCCTGAGCAAGAATTTAGTGGGCCTGTGCTTGGGAGGCTGAGGCAAGAGATTCTCTCGAGTCCAGAAGTTTGAGGTTGCAATGAGCTATGATGACACCACTGCACTCTAGCCAGTGTGACAGTGCAAGACCCTGTGTCCAAAAAAAAAGGCTTCATCTATTGTGCAGCTGTACTATCTTTTGGCCAATAGAGCCTCACATTCATGACAGCTTCCCCTATTTCAACCTAGGAAAGCAGGTGGATGGTGATATGGTGTGCTCAGATGGAGCTCATGGGAGAAAAGGTTTGAGAATTTAAAAGGTCTGTTTTGAGCACGTGATGTGGAAGGGCAGCAGCTAACCCCAAAGCAAAGTAGCGAGTAGGCAGGTGCAAACCCACTTCCACATCTCGACACTGACTAATGCAAAAGCAAGAAATGAACAGGGAGGCACCACGGCTATGGGTCTCGCTGGGTTGTGTGCTTTGTCTTGTTCCCAGTCATTCTATATAAGTAGTTCCCGAGTCAGGGGAGTGAACGAGGCTACGGCTACGTAGAAGGAGAAGGATCTCAGATGGAGTTCTGAGGAGGAGCACCGGCCCTCCAGGGAAGGCGGAGGAAAGAGCAGAGTCATGCAGGCAGAGAGCAGCGGGGACCCTCGGAGAGTGGTCTGTGGAAATCACGCTGGAAACTTTCCAGAACCAGAGAGACGAAGTCATATTAGGCCTGGGAAGCAGCTGGACGGGTAGGTTCATAGGGACAAGACAGAGAAATTCTGAATTCCGAAATCCACAGCTCCATTTCACTGAAAGGTCAGTTGGAGCTGGTGGTGGTGTTTTTTCCCCCTTCGTCACCATTTTGGATATTTGATTAATTTTCAGTTATACTTCATCTTTATAGCTAAAACTTACCCAGAAGAATTTCTGTGCTATATAAGGTTAAATGACCTGTGGTTACAATCATTCGAGTTCATTATTCATTTTACTGCTCATTCAGTGTTTTTGTTTTTTAAACATCTGCCTGGAGGGTATTCTTGTCACAGGGCAGTGGCACAGTCATAGCTCACTGTAAGCGCCACCTTGGGGGCTCAAGTGATCCTCCTGGGTCAGCTTCCAGATTAGCTAGGACTAAGTGTGTGCCACCATGCCCAGATACTTTATTTTCTGGAGAGACAGGGGTCTCGTTATATTGCCCAGGCTGTTCTTAAACTTCTGTCCTCAAGGGATCCTACCACCTTGTTCTCCCAAAGTTCTGGGATTATAGATATGAGCCACCATGCCAGGCCTAGATCAGCCAGTTTTGACTATACAATATTCTTAAAAAAATGTATGACTCTTCGCCACTTTTGACTGTGTAGTATTCTTAAGAAAAATATTACTGTTTATATCAAGACTGAAGTAATCAGAGATGGGGTTGTTTAAAAGGGGAAGCAGAGGAAAAAGAGAGTCTGAGAAGCAGATGTTGACCAGGTCCACCCAGGCACTGAGCAGAGGCAGGCACCCTTCCTGGCCCCTGCAGTGGTCAGTCTGACAGGCCTGTCTGGTGGAGACAAGACACAGGAGGTTTTCAGGGCCTGATGCAATTATATTCAAATCTGGCAAATCTTAGACTGATTCTAGTTCTATGCTCCCCCAAAGGGCGCCTGGCAAACTGGCTTGCTGGAGAGCCTGCCTTTGAGCAGAGAATGTGATTTTCCCACTGATGTCCTTCTCTGACCTCTGGTAGTTGTATAATTCTTATTGTAAAACTAATGTCTTTTCTGGTCTTGCGTGTCATTTTCCTGGGGGTTTAATTCATGTGCCAGAGCATCCTTAAAACCAAATGAACCTGGAATGGGAAGAAGTGTCTCACTTGGTCTGTGGATCATGATCTGATCGTGTCAAGTTCACCAAGTTATGTTCCCTGTTAAGGCTGCTTGGCGGGCGGGCAGGCAGGTAGGAGCTTTCCTGGTGAGCCCTCTGCATATGACCATGTGGCCTTCCACAGGAATATTTATAGGTTGTTATTTTTCTTAAAATGATAAAATTTAACATAACAATTCCTTAAGTATGAAAATATGGATCTGGTATTTCCTAATGTAAAATGGATAAGTGGTCATTTGCAAGCATTTCATACATTGCTCCTGTATGGCTTTGGGTCTCCTGTGCTCTGTTATGTGGGGCAAGCCATTTCTGCACACCCTGATCCTCTGAATAAGGAACTGCGATGCTCCTAAACTATATTTAATACAGATTTTGGGTAATGTTGGAGTCAGTATTTGTCATTGGCAAACATTTTCTCTGTGATAATAGACTGGTCCCTTGGCTCGGCGCCTGTGGCTCATCAGGTAAGGCACCAGCCACGTATACCTGAGCTGGTGGGTTTGAATCCAACCCGGGCCTGCCAAACAACAATGATGGCTGCAACCAAAAAATAGCCTGGTGTGTGGTGGGCGCCTGTAGTCCCAGCTACTTTGGAGGCGGAGGTAGGAGACTTGCTTGAGCCCAGGCATTGGAGGTTGCAGTGAGCTGTGATCCAGGGTGACAGCTTGAGGCTCTGTCTCAAAAACAAACAAACAAACAAAAAAATAGACTGGTCTCGGCTCGGCGCCTGTGGCTTAATGGGCTAAGGCGCCAGCCACGTACACCTGAGCTGGCGGGTTCGAATCCAGCCTGGGACCGCCAAACAACAGTGATGACTGCAACCAAAAAATGGCCAGGTGTTGTGGCGGGCACCTGTAGTCCCAGCTACTTGGGAGGTGGAGGCAGGAGACTCGCTTGAGCCCAGGAATTGGAGGTTGCTGTGAGCTATGATGCCAGGGCACTCTGTCCAGGGTGACAGCTTGAGGCTCTGTCTCAAAAAAAAAAAAAAAAAATAAATACTGGTAAGTTTGTTGATTTAACTTTACTTGTTCTTCATTTTAAATATTGTATTTGTTACCATTTTCTTTTTTTACTTCAAAATGAGATATGTGCAGTGTGCATAGGAATTTGTTCATAGTTTTTTTTTTTTTTTTAACTATAGTCTGGCCCTCCAACAGTCTGAGGGACAGTGAATTGGCCCCTGTTTAAAAAGTTTGAGGACCCCTGAATAAGAGCATAAGAATAGCCTCATTAAAGGATTACTGGGAGAATGTGATGAGAAAATGGAGGTAAATGGACAAGCATAGTGATTTGCAAACTTGGTTGCACGTTGGGATAACCTGGGAGCTACACAAAACACTGATGCCCAGATGTTCCTTGAGAGGTTCCCATGTAACAGATATGGAATGCGGCTGGGACATGGGGGTGGTTCTAGCATGAAGTCAAGGGTGAGCACCACAGCCTTGCGTATAACCTGTGCATAAAGATTCATCCCAGTTTGAGGGCCCTGCCCACCCTTTCTCCTTGCCACTGACTTGCATGAGCCTGTGACATGTCACAGGTACAGGTGAGTGTAGTATCTGCCTTCAAGGTGTGAGGAGGTGTCATGGAATGTGGGCTCCTGCCTGCTGTCCCTGACACAGCAGGGAGATGACAACAGATCCCCTGTCAGCACAGAGGTCCCTTGCAAAGATGGAGAGCCTGTGCTTGTGGCCTGGCCCCTGCTCTGGAGAGGGCTGGGCACAGTGCCCTGCTTCCTGGGGGACTATATCTGTGAAGAGTGTGTGAGAGATGAGGAGAGGAAGACCTGAAATGGCACTGCTTGGGACCTGATACTGCCTGAGGTGATTTGTGTGGCCTGGATCCTGCTACCAAGGACCCCACACATTCAGCTTCCATGAGTCAGGTAGCCTTAAGGAGATGAAGGGACCAAGACATAGAGCAAGCTGGTGTCCACCACTGCTGTACAGACTCCTCACAGGGGAAGGAGGCACAGTCAGACAGAAGCCACTGGACACCACCAGGCTGAGGGGCGGTGGCTGGAGACCATGCTGGTGGTGACCATGGACACAATAGAAGGGGTTGAGGAAGAGGGGAGAAGGGAGGACACTGTCCTCCACCTAGCTTAGTGATCCTCCACTGCCTCTCACTAGTCCTGCTCCCTCTCTGTTCTTCATCTCTCCATGCTCCCCATCCCTGGTGAGGACAGGCAGTGAACAGACGTTGGTTGTGCCTTAAGAAGTGGCTGTGGGGGATGGAGCAAAATGGTGGATCAGAAGGATTGTTCAGCTGAGCTCTCCTAGAATGACTAGGGAAAAAGAGAGAATCCAGCCATACCTGGCACAGGGACCTTACCCAGAGTCATAGCTCAGAAAACACAGCAAGGAGGTGGTGAATTGGATACAGTGTATAATCTGGAGCAGTGAAAATCTGATGGATTAAGCTAGTGATTGCTACTGGCTGGGATCAGCTGTCCCCACCACAGAGGTCTGGGATGGGAGGAAGCCCTTCCGGAGTTTTCAGTTGCTGGAGGAAGCTGCATGTTGAGTGGTAAGCTTGGAAGTGTGGGCAGACTGAAGCAGTATACAGCAACCAGATTTGAATGCTGATTGGAGTGGACTTGCTATAAGTTTGGTGGTGGGTGAGGCCGCCATACTAAGGTTACAGAGGCCAGGGGCTGCCATTGTGGGAGGGTCATGAAAAGGTCTTAGCAGGGGCCTAAAGCATGGCCATCTTAATTCCATCTGCCAAGATTAGAACTCCACTCTTGGGACAGGCTGAGGGATTCCTGCACCCCATAGGAACCAGAGTCAGGGGGCACTGTGAGACCTGTCCCTGGATTCTTTTTTTTTTTTTTGTAGAGACAGAGTCTTACTTTATCGCTCTCAGTAGAGTGCCATGGTATCACACAGCTCACAGCAACCTCCAACTCCTGGGCTTAGGCGATTCTCTTGCCTCAGCCTCCCAAGTAGCTGGGACTATAGGCGCCTGCCATCATGCCTGGCTATTTTTCTGTTTTGCAATTCTGCTGAGGCCAGGTTTGAACCAACCACCTTTGTTATATGGGGCTGGCGCCCTACTCGATGAGCCACAGGCACCGCCGTCCCTGGATTCTTCTATGCTTTAAGATCCCAACCTGGCAGGATCTGAATGCTGAGGAAACAAACAGACCATCACTAAAGGCAACTAAGTTTGGAATAAGGACCATAGAGGCTGCTGGCTGTGCTCTCTGTCTGCTTAAAAAAAAAAAAAAAAACAACTCAGCACCACCTGGTATCCGAGTGATATATTGCAATATATTGTCATGAAGAGCAAGGATTTCTGTTTAAAGCAAAGGAGGCAGTGAGAAGGAAAAAAAGGAGGATAAGGAGGCAAACAAGAAGAAAGAACACATGAGGAGGAAACAACAGAAAAATTTAGGCACATGAAAAACCAAAACAGAGAATTCCCCCAAGGGACCATGAGGCAACTACTGCAGAAGACTCCACCTATAAAGAATTAATGGACTTGACAGAAAAGGAATTTAAAATATAAATATAAAGACAGTAAAAGGAATGGACAAGTAAGTGGAAAGACAGAACCAAAAGTCAGATGAAAGATATGTAGAATATAGAAAGAATATGATGAACCTTAAAGAAATGAAGGAGACAATCAGGCAATGTAAAGATGCAGCAGAGAGTATCAAAAATAGGTTAGACCATGGGGAGGAAAGAACCTCAGAGCTAGAGGGTAGTTTTCAAGTTAACCCAGGTAGTTAAAGAGGCAGAAAAGAAGAAGAGAAAGCAGAACAGGTGCTTAAAGAACTATGAGACTCCATTAAGCATTCAAACACATGAATAATAGAGATTCCTGAGAGGGAAGAAGATTCTCCCAAAGGAATGGAAGCCCTACTGCAGACCATCATAAAGGAAAACTTCCCAAGTTTTACTAAAGACCTTGACACACGCTTTTTAGATGGATATCAAACCCTGAGTCATCTCAACTCAAACATAGTCTCTCTAAGACATATTGTAATGAACCTGTCCAAAGTCAGATGAAAGCAAAAATTCTGCAAGCAGCCAAGAGTAAGCGCCAACTGACCTACAGAAGCAAAGCCATCAGGATGACAAAAGACTTTTCCACTGAAACCTTCCAAGCCAGAAGAGCACAGTCATCCACCTTCAACATTCTTAAACAAAACAATTTTCAGCCCAGAATTCTGTATCTTGCTAAACTAAGCTTTAAAATTGATGGAGAAATCAAAAGTTTTGTAGATATACAAGCACTGAAGGAATTTGCGAAAACAAGACCAGTTCTTCAGAAAATACTTAGATCTGTCCTCAACACTGATCACCACGATGGACTACCAGCAAAGTAAACACCCAGAAGATAAAGGTCAAAACTTAGCTTCCACAATGGTATTAAAGATAAAACTACACAACAGACTTTCAAAAAATAAGATGAATAGAACTCCACCATACTTACCAATTCTCTCAATACGTGTCAACGGATTGAATTCGCCACTGAAGAGGCACAGGCTGACTGGTTGGGTAAAAAGGCACAAGCCATCCATAGTCTGTCTCCAAGGGACATACCTAGCTTTGAAGGATAAATCAAGACTCAGGATTAAGGGATGGAAACAGTATTTCAAGAAAGTGGAAATCAGAAGAAAGGATGGGTTGCAATCTTATTTTCAGATACAAGCATATTTAAAGCAACTAAAGTTAAGAAAGACAAAAATGGACACTTTATACTGGTCAAAGGAACAATAGAACAAGAAGACATTTCAATTTTAAATATTTATGCACCCAACTTAAATGATCCCAGATTTATGAAACAGATCTTGATGGGTCTGAGCAAATATGATATCCCAGAACACCATAATAGTCAGGAATTTAAAAATCCTTCTGAAAGAACTGGACAGATCTTCTAAACAGAAACTAAACAAAGATGCAAAGAACTTAAATGTGAGCCTGGAAAAAATGTGATTAATAGACATATACAGAACACACCATCCCAAAGCTAAGGAATATACATTTTTCTCATCAGCCCATGGTGCACACTCCAAAATTGACCACATCCTAGGATATAAATCAAACCTCAGCAAAATTAAAAGAATAGAATCTTTTCAGATCACAAAACAATAAAGGTGAAACTCAACTCCAACAAAAACGTTCATCCCAACAAGGACTTGGAAATTAAACAACCTTATACTGAATCAACAACCTTATGGGTTCAGGTAATAAAAGAGAAAATTGTTAAATTCCTCAAACATGACAGTAATGAAGACACAAGTTACCAAAACCTGTAGGATATAGCAAAAGCAATCTTAAGAGGGAAATCTTCCACATTAGATACTTACATTTGAAAAACAGAAAGAGAGCACATTAAGAAACTCATGAATCATCTTACTGAATTGAAAAAGAAGAACAATCTAATGCCAAACTCAGCAGAAGAAAAGAAATAAGCAAAATTAAATCCGAGATTAATGATATTGAAAACAAGAGAATCATTCAGAAAATTAACAAAACCAAAAGTCATTTTTTTGAATAAATAAATAAAATTGATAAAACTTTGGCCAGATTAACTAGAAACAGAAAAGGAAAATCTCTAATCACCTCAATCAGAAACAATAAAGGGGAAATGACAACAGATGCCACAAAGATACAAGAGATCATCTCTGAGTACTACAAGCACCTCTATGCCCAGAAATTTGACAGTGTAGAGGAAATGGATCAATACCTGGAATCACACCCTCTCCCTAGAGTTAATCAAGAAGAAATAGATCTCTTGAACAGACCAATTTCAAGAACTGAGATTGGAGAAATAATAAAAAGCCTCCCAACAGCAAAAAAAAAGCCCTGGTCCAGATGGCTGCACACCAGAATTCTATCAAACCTTCAAAAATCTTATACCTATACTGAAGAAGTATTACAAAACATTGAGAAGGAAAGAATCTTCCTGAACACATTTTATGAAGCAAACATCATCCTGATACTAAAACTGAGAAAAGACCCAACTAAAAAGGAGAATTTCAGACCAGTTTCACTAACGAATATAAATGCAAAAATTTTCAATAAAATCCTAGCCAATAGATTACAGATACACATTAAAAAATCATCACAATTAAGTAGGTTTCATCCCAGAGATGAAAGGCTGATTCAACATATGCAAATCCAAAGATGTAATTCACCATGTCAACAGAAATAAAAACAAAGACCATATGATCATCTCAATAGATGCAGAAAAAGCATTTGATAAAATTCAGCATCCTTTTCTAATTAGAACACTTAAGAATTTAGGCATAGGTGGCACCTTTCTTAATTTGATTGAAGCCATTTACAACAAACCAACAGCTAATATTATACTGAATGTAGTAAAACTGAAAGCTTTTCCACTTAGAATTGGAATCAGACAAGGTTGTCCTCTATTGCCACTAGTATTCAACATAATGCTGGAAATTGTAGCCAATGCAATCAGGTAAGAGAAGGAAATAAAGGGCATCCAAATGGGGGCAGACTCCTCTCTCTTTCAAATTCTAGCTCTTTGTTGATGATATGATAGTAGAGAACCCCAAAGACTCGACCACAAAACTCCTGGAAGTGATCAAAACATACAGCAATGTCTCAGGATATAAAATCAATGTCCACAAATCAGAAGCCTTTGTATATGCCAGTAACAGCCAAGATGAGAAGATAATCAAGGACAAAATTACTTTCACAGTAGCTTAAAAAAAAAAAAAAAAAAAGAAATACCTAGGAATATATCTAACAAAAGAGGTGAAGCACCTCTACAAAGAAAATTATGAAACCCTAAGGAAAGAACTAGCAGAAGATATTAACAAATGGAAGAACAACCTTGCTCATGGCTGGGAAGAATCAACCTTATGAAAACATCTATACAAAAAGCAATCTACAGATTCAATGCAATCCCCGTTAAAATACCATATCATACTTTCAAGATTTGGAAAAAATAATTCTTCATTTTGTATGGAACTGGAAGAAACTCTGTATAGCCAAAGCAATTCTTAGTAATAAAAAAAAAAAGCCTACCAGACTTTCATCTATACTACAAGGCCATAGTGCACACTGGCCCCTCTCACTGGGCGTGGGTTGCTGCTGGTTGAAGAGGAAGAACAGAAAGAGAAGTCCCACATCTAGTGGAGCTGGGGCCTGCCCGGGTGAGTTTGGACAGGTGAGCAGCTCAGGTGGCCAGGCAGGACCGGATGGCCCAGGGCCACGGTGGCAGGGAGGCGTGCACCCATCTCCTTACTGGTATTTCTGCAAAGAGAAAGCAGAAAGGAAGCTTTTGTTTCAGGCAAGCCTCTCTAGCCCTCTTATGTGTCTAGGAAGTGTGATTCATCCTCATTTACCCCTCAGGGAACAAAGTCACCAACTAGTGAAGTCATTTCCCTGAAGTCAGCCAGGTTGTGAGTGGACAAGTGAGCCTGGGCTGGGGCTCCTTTCTGATGCCTGGTCGCAGCTGACTGCCTGACCTTCCCCTCCCCACATGGTGCCTCCCTCATCTCAGGGGCCACTATAGGTTTGGTATCCCAAGTGTTGGTGTGTGTGTGTGATGTGGTTTCCCCGCATTCCTGATGGAAGGCACCTGTACGTTCACACACGTGTGCACCTGTGTGTAGGCTACACAGGTTATTTTGTGCAAATATAATCACAAGTTTGCGTACATATGTGCATGTTAGCACAAGTTCCCCATCCCTTTTGGTACCTCGGGATCTCACTGTATGGCCTCTCCTTTGGCCTGGAGTCAAGGAAGAGGCAGGCCCTCTCCTCTAGGAAGCCTGCCTTCTCCCCCTCATCCCTCTCATGGCCTCCAGGCTCCTGTGCTTTCACTTATCTCCTCTTCTTGGTCCCACTTACCACTGGCTTCTTTCTCCACATACAATCTTGCTCAGGCATCCTCTCCCATTTACAAACACCCACCCTTCCTTACTCTGCTTCTCTCTAGATCTTTCCCCAACCTCCCCTACTCCCCACATTTCCTTTCTGTTGAAATTTCTCAGGGCAGCCTACATTTGTAACCTCCATTTTCTGACATTAACGCCTCCTCTAGCCATTTGCTAGAGGAAACTGGTGCAGCCCTACCTAGAGCCACCATGTCCTAGCTCAGGAAATCTTTGACCTTCCTGTGAACTGCAGTGGATGGTGAATTCTGTCTCATTCTCAATGTAGTTGGAGGGTCCCAAAGAGGCACAGTGGTTGAGTCTCTGCCAAAGAGGCATGGGCTCATGTATGTCTGTCACTGAGGCAGGAGATGGTGAGGTGATGGCAGGTGATGGTATGGCTGAGGACTTGGCTTAGTTTCAGGGGTAACTTGGTTCTAGGGTCAGGCTCTTGGGCACTGTGTTTTGTCAACCAAGGACTGTGTTCCTTGAGGTCCTATTACGCAACTACTCTTCTGAGAATTTTGTCTCAAATGATGCACTTCAAAGTAACTGGTAACACAAGGATAGAAAGAAGATTCTGGGCACAGAATGCACACTCAGTGAGAGAATATTAACTGAGGCTGGGAATGGGGCAGCTCACATCCTAGAGTGCATTTGGGGATTCAGCCCTGTCTCAGTCTCAGGAGAATAGATGTGGCCTTCTAGGTGGAACCAGGGCCTCCTGGAGCCTTTTTACCTTGGTGGTCATAGTTAGAAAGTATTAGACATATTTCTCTCTCCTCTCTAGGCCAGTAGGAGCAGAGGTAGATAATAACAGGTGGAATTTAGTTAGCTCTGGGGCAGGACTTCCCAGCCATGGCAGGGCAGGAGGCTTGGGGAGAGGCACCCAAGTCCTGTGTCCCACCAAAAGCAGTGTAAGAGAGCTGCTCTTGGCAGACGGCAACTAGCAGTTCAGGCTGCTGTAAAAAAATGCCTTAGACTGGGTAATTTATAAACTTGTCTAAGATCAAATGGCAATAAGTATCTGGGTTCATCTCTTGGTTCTCTATTCTGTTCCATACATCTACCTCTCTGTTTTTGTGCCAGTACCATGCCATTTTGATCACTATAGATTTATAGTATAGTCTGAAGTCTGGTAATGTGATACCTCCTGATTTGTTCTTATTTCTGAGTAATGTATTTGTGATTCAGGTTTATTTCTGATTCCATATAAAATGAAGTACTATTTTTTTTTCTTTAAAGTATGACAATGGTGCTTTAATAGGGATTGTATTAAATCTGTAGATCACTTTGGGTAGTATGGACATTTTAACAATGTTGCTTCTTCCCAGCCATGAGCATGGTATGTTTTTCCATTTGTTAACATCTTCAGCTATTTCTTTTCTCAGAGTTTCATAGTTCTCTGTATAGAGATCTTTCACATCCTTTGTTAGGTAAATTCCCAGATATTTTATCTTCTTTGGCACTATTGTAAAAGGTATAGAGTCCTTGATTGTTTTTTCAGCTTGACTATTGTTGAAAAGCTACTGACTTGTAAGTATTGATTTTGAATCCTGAGATGCTTCTGTATTCCTTGATCACTTCTTAGAGTTTGGGAGTTGAGTTCCAGGTTTTGTATTTTCCAGGTATAGGATCATATCATCAGCGAAGAGTGAGAGTTTGATCTCCTCTGACCCTATTTGGATACCCTTGATTGCCTTCTTTTGTCTGATTGCAATGGCTAATACTTCCATTAGTAGTGGGGGAGACAGTGGACTTCCTTGCCTCATTCCTGATCTGAGTGGGAATGTTTTCAATTTTACACCATTCAATATGATATTGGCTGTGGGTTTGCTGTAGATGGCCTCTATTAGTTTAAGCAATATCCCTCCTATGCCTATTTTCTTAAGAATTCTTATCATGAAAGAATGCTGGATATTATCAAAGGCTTTTTCTGCATCAATTGAGAGAATCATATGGTCTTTGTTCTTTATTTTATCGATGTGATGTATTATATTTATAGATTTGCGTATATTGAACCAACTGTATAACCCTGGAATAAAACTTGATCATGGTGTCTAATTTTTTTGATGTGTTGTTGAATTCTGTTTGCTAAGATCTTATTGAATATTTTTGCATCAATATTCATTAATGATATTGCTCTATAATTTTCTTTCTTTGTTGGATCCTTTCCTGGTTTGGGGATCAGGGTGATATTTGCTTTATAGAATGTGTTGGGAAGTATTCCTTCTTTTTCTATGCTTTGGAAAATGTTGTATAATATAGGTACTAGTTCCTCTGGAAAGGTTTGATAGAATTCGTATGTGAAGCCATCTGGTCCTGGACTTTTCTTTTTAGGGAGATTTCATATTGTTGATGCTATTTTAGTGGTCGATATAGGTCTATTCAAGATTTCTAATTCTTTCTGGTTTAGTCTAGTAAGGTGGTGTGCTTCCAGGTATTGGTCCATTTCCTTCAGATTTTCATATTTCTGGGAATAGAGATTTATGTAGTGATCATTGAGGATTTTTTTAATTTCCGAAGTGTCTGTTGCTATTTCTCCTTTATCGTTTCTGGTAGATGATATTAGAGATTTTACTTTTCTATTTCTGTTTAGGTTGGCCAAAGGTTTATCAATTTTGTTAATCTTTTCAAAATCCAACTTTTTGTTTTATTGATCTTATGAATGATTCTTTTGTTTTCAATTTCATTTAATTCTGCCTTAATTTTGGTTATTTCTTTGCTTCTGCTGGGTTTGGGGTTGGAATGTTCTTCCTTTTGCAGTTACTTGAGATGATCCATTAAGTTGTTGGCTTCCTCTCTTTCTGTTTTCTTGATGAAGGCTTCCAAAGCTATAAATTTCCATCTTAGGACTGCCTTTGCAGTATCCCACAGGTTTTGATAATTTGTGTCTTCATTATCATTTTGTTACAAAATTTGGTGATTTACTTCTTAATCTTGTCTTTAACCCAGCTTTATTCAGCCAAAGATTATTTAGCTTCCATGACTTTGTTTAAATATGAAGATTCCCATTGCTGTTTATTCCATGGTGGTCCAAGAAGATACAAGGAATAATTTTTACACTTTTAAATTTGCTGAGGTTAGACTTAACCTGGGATAAGGATATGTCCTAGGATATGATCTATTTTGGAGGATGATCCATGATCTGATGAGAAGAATGTATATTCAGTTTTATTAGGGTGAAATGTTCTGTAAAGGTCTGTAAAGTCCATTTGTTCTAGAGTCAGTTTTAAGTCTAATATTTCTTTGTTTAGTTTCTTCTTGGAGGATCTATCCAAAACTGTCAAAGAGGTGTTAAAATATCCAACTATTTATTATAGTTCAGGAAGATATCAAGTTGTTCATATCCATTAGGGTCTGCTTTATGAATTGAGGAGCATTCTGGTAGGGTGCATAAATGTTAATTATTGAAATTTCACCATGTTGGGTGCTTCCCTTGACAAATATGTAGTGACATTCCTTATCTTTCTTTATCTTTGTTGGTTTAAAGCCAATTGTATCTGCTACTCAAATTGCAACCCTTGCTTTTTTCTGGTTTCCATTTGTCTGTATTATACAAGTCCATCCCCTCACCCTGAGTCTATTTTTATCCTTTAAGGTAAGGCCAGATTCTGTATTCAGCAGATATCTGGTCTGAGTTTATGTATCCAGTCAGCCAGCCTGTGTCTCTTTAGAGGGCAATTTAAACTATTCACATTAACTGAGAGAATTGATAGGCCTGGTTGTGTTTTGGGTGTCATGATTTTTGGATATCCAGTGGACATTTTTAATCCTTTCTTTCATCACTGTGGAAGTTAGGTTTTGTTCAAAAATTCCTGGGTTTACTTTGGAGGTAGATCATTGCACTGGTCATCATGGAAGCTGGGTCTGAGAATATTCTGGAGGGCTGGCTTAGTTACAGCAAATTTCTTCAACATGTCTATGTCATTAAAGTATTTGATTTCTTCATCATGAGTGAAACTTAGTTTAGCTGGATAGAGGATCCTGGGCTGGCAGTTGTTTTGTTTTAGGAGGCTGAAGGTCTATGACCATCTTCTTATGGTTTGAAATGTGTCAGCTAAGCAATCTGCAGTCATTCTGATATTTCTCCCGTTGTAGGTGATGTTTTTCTTACATCTGACTACTGCAGAATTTTCTCCTTCATCTTAACTTTGGCAAGACTAATCACAATGTGTCTAGGATATGCTTTATTTGGATTGAGTCTTGCTGGGGTTCTTAAACTGTCTGCTATCTGAAGTTCTGTATCTCTTGCTTTGGAAATTCTCCTCCAAAATCTCTTGGAGTGTAGCATCTGTACCTTTAGGACCATCCTCTTCTCCTTCAGGAATTCCTACAAGACAAACGTTTGATCTTTTGGAATGATCCCACAACTCTCTCAGGAAATCATCAGTTTTTCCTTTCCATTTGTCTGCCTCTTTGAGTGTTTGGGAACGTTCAAAAGCTTTGTCTTCAGTTTCAGAGATCCTTTCTTCTGCCTGGTCAACTTTATTACTGAGGGATTCTACTGTATTTTGGAGCTCCTTAATTAACTTTTCCATTTCCTTGAGCCCTGCTATCTCTTTTCTCTTTATGTCCATATCTTTGGTAACTTGGGCTTTGACTTCATTAATTTCTTGAGGCAACTTTAGAACTACTCTTTGGAATTCAATTTCTATCTTCTTCCAGTCTATTTATCTATTTATCAGAATCCATATTCTGAATTCAATTTTTGACATTGCTGCCATTTGTCCTCGCATGGCATCTTCAGTTGTATCTCCTTTGTCATTTCTTAGTGGGTTAATCTACTCTGGTTATTCATGTTGCCAGAGTTCTATTGGGTCCACACCATGTTTATTTTCTACCATTTGGTTATTAGAACTGGTAGGGTGAGATTGAATCAGGGTTCCCAAGTAGTAAAGACATCCCTTTACCAAAGCGCTAGGCTTTGTAATTGTGGCTTATTTCCTACAACCTTACAAAGGCCCCTTTCAGAGTTTTAGCCACAGAATCTGAGTATCTACTTGGTGAGATAGCACAAGCTAGCTCTGTTTGATTTAGCCAACCTCTACCCTATCCTAAGAAACCACAGTATTCATTTTAAACCTCGACTATGAAGAGATACAAACAGCTGTGGTGCCCAACCTCCACCTCAGTTCTTTTCTGCTCAGAACTTTGAAGGTCAACCTCAGAATGTCCCCAAGTGGACATCCCCAGACATGGGTTCCAACCAAATTGTCTCAGGCAGTGCAAACTCTGCCCAACAGAGAGGGATTCAAAGGTCTCCAAAAGCAAAATTGGAGCCACACTCCCACCTGCCAGACTCAGTCCATGCTGTTGTCTTCTTCTCTGCTCACAGGCCTGGCTGGAGTCATGGGCTATGCCCCCACCCACCAGTCTCAGTTCACATCCAGCTAGCCACTGTTTGCCAGACCAGTTGGAGTCAAGGGACCATGCCCCAACCTGCCAGTCTCAGTCCACTGCCTGGCAAGCCTCTGTTAGAGTCAGGGCACCACACTCTGTCTGCAGGTCCTGACCTGGTAAGCCTCTGCTCACCAGCCCCACTGGAGACAGTGGACCACGCCCTAGCCCTCAGGTCGTGGTTCACACCCAGCAAGCCACTGCTTGAGAGTTCTATTGGAATCAGGGGACCACACCCTTGCTCTCAGGTCACAGTCCACACCTATCAAGCCTCTGTTTGTAGGCCCAGTGGGGGCTGGGGACCAGCCCTGTCTGCCGAACTCTGTCCACATGAGGCAATCACTCTTCCTCTGTGGGTGCCATCAGAGCTGGGGGTTCTGCACCCTGTCCCACCAGACACAGCCTGAACCGAGGGTCAACATGACTACTGGTCAGGCATAGTCGTAACCAGGGGGACTGCTCCTCCTCCCACCAAGTCTCCCTTTCTTTTCATACTGTCTTTCTTCCCTATTAGGCTCAGATTCCATCCTGATGGTTGTGGTCCACACTATGCCCAGATCTCTCAGGACAAGGTCAAACACTCTGTGTTCTGCAGGGGGCAGAACTTCAGGCCACATGCAAGGAGGAAAGGGTGGACTGGGAGATTGGACTTGTGGAGGAAAATATATGTTCAATTTTATGACTGGCAGGGTGGTGTCTAGGTTCATAAGTGGGACCTCCCTGGAGAAAGAGACCTGGAGTTTAGTGGCTCTCTCTGGCCAGGTAAAATGAGAGGTTTTTTGTTCCCTGCTGATTTGCAGGTAGCTTACGGCAGGCCCCCTGCTTGGGAGAGGGGTCTCCCATCCTCTAATTGATAAGCTTTGTACCTGTAATTTGTTTTCTTAAATGCTCTTCCTGGAGTTACAGCTTGCTGAACTTCTTTCTTGGCTCAGCTCCCCGTCTTTGGCTTCATAGAGTCCGATTCTGTCCAGTTTTTCTTTCTCTGCTCAGGAGCCTCTGCAGAGGGTGGCTACCAGTCGGCCATCTTCCCAGAATCACCCAGGGTTTCCACTTTTCAAAAGGGATAAGGAAGGCACCTTAGTCTTGCCTTCTGACTTCCCAGCAAGCGGGAGGCTATGTGAGACAAGAGGGTAAAATGAAGACATTGAAAAGGAAGCAGAAGGGTTTCTAGACCCCAGGGGAACCACTGTCATGGTAAGAGGTCAGCCAGTCGCAGATGGCCCCACCTGGGGTCTCACACAGCTCTCTATTCACCAGTCACACCTGGGCTGGAGTCCAGGAGCCTGGGTCCTTGGTTATAAACCTGACCCTGACTCTGACAGTTTTCTGAGCTCCTTCCTGCCCTCTGTGCCTCAGCTATACAGTGGGAATTTTTTAAAGTGCTCATATCCTGCTCAGCTCCTCAAAGAAAGTGGGGCAAGAGTGAGCCTGGTAGGTGGAGAAAGCCTTAAGGCCAAGAGAAAAAAAAGCTGGAGAAGAAGCAAGGGGTTGAGCCAGGTGCTTACATTCAGGTGGTTAGTAAGGTCCAGGGTGCCATTGGACCTTACACAGGAGAC
This sequence comes from Arctocebus calabarensis, assembly GCA_963573935.1. Taxonomy (NCBI): domain Eukaryota; kingdom Metazoa; phylum Chordata; class Mammalia; order Primates; family Lorisidae; genus Arctocebus; species Arctocebus calabarensis. Next base: position 11,441 of record CAUYON010066115.1, on the reverse strand, counting down.
CTTACACTCTCCATTGCACAGGAGAGTCTCTCATTGAACTGGCTCTAGTTGGCCCTGAGCCTGCCTCCTTCCTTCAGGCCCAGGGAAGAAAACACAAATACAGGGGTGGCCTGTTCTGCCCCATGTGTCAGGGTCCCTGAAGACACCCCTCTCCTAGTGCATACGCCCCAACCTTAACCCAGGCACCTAAGAATCACTTTGTGACCTAAGGCCTCTGAAGGACCATTGACAAGCCTCCCTGAGTCCACTATCCTGGCATGAAATAACCCAGCTAAGTTCCTCTGCTGTCTATGATGGCATCACAGCAAGGCCATTCACTTACTTGCTGCTTTCACAGTCACATGTCTTACACCTCCATCATGCTTGCACTGTGCTGCATAGTGGAGATACAGATAAAAAGGGTTACTGGTGCCTTCAAGGAGCTCTAACAGGTGGGGAAACACACAATGCCATCCCTTCTGGGGAGATGAGGGCTGGGGAGCAGCTAAATGCTGGACAGGGGAGGCAGTGCCATATGCAGCCTATAGGTGGCAGCAGAAGCACACCACAGGCTGCCAGGACTCCAGGTCATCTGGGGCCAGGTACCTAGCCTGGGGTTAGGGGGTGAAGTGGTCACCTTGAACTGGGCTGGACAGGGAGAGAGGTCTGCATCCTCAGAGTGCCTGTTTGCTTTGTCCTAAGAAAGGTGTTTGGGCTGAGTCCCAGTTCCTTGACATTTTGGTCCAGATGTTACCCTGTCACCTTTGAGTGATCTAGGAAAGTCACAGCAGGACTACTGAGTATGGCCTCACCTGGGGTCTCACACAGCTCTCTATTCACCAGTGACACCTGGGCTGGGTACCAATGCATACCAAACACTGTCCCACCCCGCCCCCAGTGGCACCATGGGCCCTGACAACTATTCAGCAAAGGAGTTGTCGTTATCCCCATTTTATATATGTGGAAACTGAGGCTCAAAGGGTTAAGGTGGCTCATAAGTGGTGAAGGGTATGATCTATTTTCAGAAAGACCTCCTGGGCTTCACTAATATGAAAATTGTTTGCAAAAGCCTGAAGGAAGGTGTCCCCAGCTGTCACCCGTGGGCTCCAAGCCCCTAGACCCACTTTGCTTTGCAATCGGCTTTCCCGAACCTATGGAGATGCCCTCTGACTTTGGCTGGTGGCCTTCCTGTTCTTCCACTCCTCTCTCCTGTTCCCACCCCACGAATTCTACACACCGTCTCACCTTTGTGCCCAAGAACATGAACATGACTTTCATCCCTACCTGCATAATGTTACAACGGAATGAATTGTCAAATTTATGTCACAGGTTATAGGTCACAAAGTATTTTAACAATTATAATCTTATTTGATTCCCACTCATCCCATAAAATAGATGATTTTATTATTCCAATTGTACAGATGGAGATGTGAAAGGTCAGAGCAGGATTTACCCCAAAGAGGGTGCATTTCCCACTATTTTCTCTAAGCAGCCTTTTGTCCTGAAACTTTCCTTTTACTAGTTCCCTTTCAGAAAATCTGCTTCCCTATCTTTCCTTTTTTTCCTCCTAGTTCTTCAGTCTTTCAAAGTCCTGCACGCGCCCTTCTTATGTGAAACCTGAAGGTTCCAGTCCACCCAGGCCTCACCTTACCCTGAGCTCCTGCTCTGGTCTCCCTGAGGCCCCCACTGGCACGCACAGCCTGATGCTTGGGGAGGTGGTGCCCTATGGTGGGGAGGGCACTGTGGGGGACAGGCCTGGGTTCAGGGGTATCCTTTTCTGCCTGTGTGATTCTGACCAACCTACTGAATCCCTAAAGCCTCTCTGAGCCCCTCTATAACAATCCACTTAGTATTCAGCACTGACATCAGAGGGTCTTTGTGCAGATCGAACCGCTGGCTCCCGCTGGATAAATGTAACTGAGTATGCTTAAGTCCATGAGTGCACCTTGAGAACAGGGCTCCTGTCTGCACTCTCCCAAAGTGCCCTTGACCATGCAGCTGATAAGAGTTCTAGGTTTCAAAAACCTGAATCCCAGGGCGGTGCCTGTGGCTCAGCACTGAGAGTGGTGGGTTCGAACTCGGCCCCGGCCAAACTGCAACAAAAAAGTCGGGCATTGTGGCGGGTGCCTGTGGTCCCAGCTACTGGGGAGGCTGAGGCAAGAGAATTGCCTAAGCCCAGGAGTTGGAGGTTGCTGTGAGCTGTGACACTCTACCATGGCACTCTACCAAGGGTGATAAAGTGAGACTCTGCCTCCAAAAAAAAAAAAAAAAATTAAAAAAAATCAAAAGCCTGAATCTCTTTCCACTGCTAACCCAATTCTTCAATTCTTGCTGACTTTTCTCTTTTGGAAGAGAACAAGGGAGGGATGGGGGTGGAGGAGCCAGGCCTATGCTCACCCATCCCTTTACCCCACCCCCGACCCCCACCTAGCATTTCTCTCTGGGAACCTGTGCAGGGAAAAGAAGCTTTGGGAACAGTAGGTCAGAGGTACGTCCAGGCTCAGACTCACTTTCAAACTAAGATCTTTTGCTCACCTTTCCAAAGCCTCGATGTGCACATTTGGAAAATGGGAATGTCAGATCCTTGGGAGGATGATTTGAGATGAGACATGAAAAAAGATTCTGTGGAATCCCAAGCATTTTTCAGGCTTAGCAGCCATCCCCGTTATAAAACCTGCCCTCTGGTCTCCTCCGGTCTCCTGACCCCCACTGAACACCTTTTCTCTGTGAGACCTGCTCCCACCTGCCTCCTCCCCTTCTCCAGCCACAGGAATGCTTGTTGCCTCAGCACTTGGCACAGATCCGCAAGGCTTTCTTCTCCTCCCTTTGGGCTGCCTTAATCCTTTCTTTTTGCCTTTTTGCCGCTTTTAAAGTCCTCATATTTATGATAATCTGCCCTGTAGTACTGGTGTCAGCTGAGTTCTTACCATATTCCCTGTACCACACTAAGGGCTTTACACACACCATCTCACGGTGTCTTCAGGCTGACCTGATGTGGCAGGTACTGCCAACTTTCTTGTTTTGAACATGAGGAAACTGAGAGGTGAACGGTTAAGTGACTCGGCCAAGGCTGCAGACCTGGTTAGTTCCCCCAGTCAGCAGTGTTTAAACCAGGAACACCTAACTGTATAAGCTTGGTGTTCAGCCTTTGTACTACACTGCTTCCCCACGGAGCGGCTGCGCCCAGGCCCCGCCCCCTTTTCTCTCTTTCTGTTTTTATTTTAAGGAATTGGCTCATGTGATGTGGGGCTGGAAAATCCAAAATGTGTAGACCAGGCCAGCAGGCTGGAAGCTGTCAGGCTGGAGTTGACGCTGCAGTCTGGAGCCTGCCCTCCTTACTAATTAGGCTGTGAACTCCTTGAGGACAAGGGGCACGTCTCCACCATCTGAGTTTCCCACAGCCCAGGGTGCCCAGCAGGGCCTCTGAGCAGGAAACGAAAGGCATGGCTTCTAGGCCTGACTATGCGTCACTCATCTATTTGCTGGGTGACTTTGGCAAAAGGACTGTGTTTGTCTAATTGGTCATGAGGATTGGATGACATCACATATCTGAAAGCCTGGGGTGTCAGGAACATGGGAACCCTTGCATCCCACCATCCCCTCTCTGCCTGAGCCTCTGCTGCCTGCATGGACACGGGGGGGTGCTGGAGCCCCCAGAGCACCAGCAGGGCCTCCTGCCCCACAAGCTTGCCTCCCTTTTCTGGGGCTTGCTGTCTGGGACCCACTGAAGCTTTGTGACCCTTTTCCTTTAATAGGCTCCATGTGGGGTGACTTACTAACTTACTGCGCTGGGCAGATGGCAGGACCCTGGTGAGGGGTAAGCTGCTTTCTGAGTAAGGAGTGAGAGCTGGGGGAAGACAGGTGGGGAGCATACTGTGCCCAGAGATGCCGGCAGTCCCTTCTCGGCCTGGCCCCGGGCATGGGTAGGCGTCCTGCTCTCTCCATTCTTGGTCTTAACCTTGGCTTTGCTACTGGCTGGCTTCTCCTGGACTAGATCTCATTTTTCCATTTGGAGCATGGGACTCCTCCAGGCTGGTTCCCTGGTGGAGCCAGACCTGGGGCTCTCAATGTTGCCTCCCTTCAAACCTCTGTCAGCAGCAGCTGTTTATGGGAAAGTCACCACAGCCTGGCAGGGGAGCCGCCCTGTAACCCGGAAGCAGGAGCTGGGGGAGGGAGACTGTGTCCATCCTCAGTTGATCTTGAAGTGGGGACAGGGAAGGGCAGCCCTTTGGGGGTGTTCTGGGGTCTTCTGCAGGAGGGTGAGGTGGGCAGCTGATCTTCTGGCTCATCCTCTTTGTGCTTGGCCCCAGCTCCCCTTTGGGTCCCTTCATCTGTGTCCCTCCCTTTTCCTGTAGCTTTTCAAACAGTTTAAGGAGCACCCCCAACCCCTGACACACACCATGCCTTTATTTCAGGATGAGTGAGATCTGCTTAGTCCAGGGCCTGGCTCTGCTGATCCACCATCACTACCTCCTCCCGAGGCAGCCCCGACCAGCCTGTACCCACCTGCTCTCCGCTCTGGGCCCCCACAGTACAGATACAAGCCCTTTGTCCAGAGCACTGACCTCAGCTGCCCTTGTATCAGAGGTATTTGTGTGTGGGTACATCTGCCTCTTGTCTGACACAAAGTAGGGCTTAGAACTTCGTAAGTGAGTGAAACTAGTGACATCTGGTGAGCAGCACAAAGAGTTTTGGTCTTGTCAGGGACCTGGGTTCTATACAGTGAACTTGCTGTGTGTCTTTGAACCTATCTTTTCCACTCTCTGGGCCTTAGTTTCCAAAACTGTACAATGAGCAGACATCTAGTTGGCTCCTAAGGTGCCTTCCAGCTCAGGTACTTCAGTACTCTTAAGTTCAGTGCCTCAAGGATGGTTCTTTCTGCCAGGGAAGGAAATAGAATCCCAACAGGACCAGTGCATGCAAAGGCCCCGTGGAGAGAGGGACCGTGGTGAGACAAGGGCCTGAGAGAGAGCCAGCCTGGCTACGACAGACTGACAAGAGGCAGGCAGGTGCAGATGGATGCGGGAGGCAGGGGATGATGACAGCTGATGCTGCCTGAGGGCTTACGGTGTGCCAGCTGCAAATCTAAATGCTCACAACAACCCTAGGAGATAGGTACCATTGTTACCTTTATTATCATTTTACAGATGCAGAAACTGAGATACAGGGTCACTTGCCCAAGATCATACTGGTAATAGTGGCAGAGTCTGGCCATGAATTTAGACTGTATGAGGAGAACTCATTCCATTGCTGACCTGGGCATCAAACCATAAAGATACTCAAACTCCATTTAATGAAGGTGTATCCTTACTCTAAAATCAATGGGAAGGCTGGCTGCGGTGGCTCATGCCTGTAATCCTGGCACTCTGGGAGGTCAAGGGGGGTGGATCACCTGAGGTCATGAGTTTGAGACCAGCCTAAGCCAGAGTGAGACCAGGCGCTGTGGTGGGCACCTGTAGTCCTAGCTACTCAGGAGGCTGAGGCAAGAGTATCAGTTGAACCTAGGAGTTTGAGGTTGCTGTGAACTGCAATGCCAGGGCACCCTACCTAGGGTGACAAAGTAAGACTCTGTCTCAAAAAATAAAATGAAATAAAATAAAACCAACAGGAAGCTATTGATGGGTTATGCAGGGGATGATGTGGGTAGGTATGTTTTGCAAAGATAGCTCTGACTGCAGTGTGGACTAGCAAGGAATTGGAGTGTAGTATATAATAGTTAGGAAGCTGTGATATTTGAACTTGACAGTTATAATGGAAACTTGTACTGAGCTGGGGGAAGGATGCTGGAGAATTAAGAGGATTCAGTAAATAAAAATTCACAGGATTTAGTGATAAACAGGATATAGGGAGTGAGGGAGAGGGGAGTTTCTGCAGGGCTGATCTTACATGGGGTGCAGTGGAACAGAACCAGGATTCCAGAAAAGGCAGAGAGCTGAAGAGATCGTGAGCTTGAGGGCCTAGCACAGGGCTTGAAATATTCCAAGGATGTCAGGTGGCAGGTGGATATATGGATCTGGGTGAAAGATTTATGCCTTAGCAATTGGTAATTAATGCCGGGAGAACACATGAACTCAGCTAGGGACAAATTAAGGCACAAGAAGGTCCAGGACTCCAAGCTGTAGTGGGCCATCAGTGGAGGAGAAGTCTGGAGGAAACCAAAACAGAGCGGGTGTCCCTGAAGCCACAGGAGGAGAATGATGAGCAATGATGGGTGTGGCTCAAGGTCAGGTAAGCCATGGGCTAAAAATAGGCTGACAGTGCTATTAGTGGGGGCTGTTTGGGTGGCTCAGAGGGGCGGGAATCCAGACAGGGAGGGGCTGAGCACTTACGAGGTGGGGGGAGGAAAACAGCTATTTTGAGAATTGAGGCTGTGAAGGAGAAGAAAGAGGGAGATAGCTGGAGGAACATGAGGACCAGGTGAAAGGTTTTCCCTCCCTCCCTTATTTCCTTCTTTCCTTCCTTCCTTTATTTCTTCATTTCTAATGATGAGAGGGGCTTGAGCCCATCTAAAGGCTTAGCAGTTCTAGGACTGGGCTGAGCGGGAGGGCAGGAGCTGGCAGAGCAGGCTGCCGGGTCGGGCCCCTCCCGTGGGACAGGACGGGGAAAGGCAGGGCGAGGCAGGTGTCGGGGGCTCCTGCACCTGGTGTTGGGAGTTGAGGGACTGACTTCCTTCACGGTGATTGTTCCTATCTGACAGTAGGAAGCAGGGACCTCTGCTGACAGCTGGGGATGACAAGAGGTTGGAAGGCACCAGGAAAACGGAGAAGGTTTAAGATTATTATAGAAAGTGAGAAGGAGCTGCCCAGGGAAACGAAGAGAATTTCAGGGAAGAAACAGAGGACCTCCAATGGCAGGAAATGGTGACCTTGCAGGGGCCAGTGTGTGAATCAGTGGCCAATGTGGGATTGGGGGAACAGGAGCACAGAGAGCCCCCAGAGCACAGCCAAGGTGGGCGGGACTTGCTCTGTCGGGACAGAAGGTTCTGTTCCCAGAGTGCCAGGAGGACCAGGGTTAAGAGCTTCTGACCCAAGACAGAGGGCCACAGGGAGAGGCTGCCTGCAGTTAGGCTGGGCACAAATGAGAAAGGTGGCGTTGGAACGCCTATTCCCATCCGCAGCCCCTGCTAACGTTTTGTTCCTGGGCCTCTGCGATGCTCAGGGCTGAGGGCCCTGCAGGCCTCCTGCAGGACCACTGAGCTCAGCATGACTTTGCTTTAAAATGTTTACCAGAGTTATCTTAAATATCTTACATGTTAAATTCCTTATAGCTTAGAAACAAAGAAAACAAAAGTGTTTGCTAGATGTCCCGCCTCTGCCCCTCTTCCTGGCTGACGGCCTGCCTCCCCCTTACTCAGCCTCCCCAGCCAATGGCGAGTTCTGTGGGCAGCAGGGGACATGGGCAGTCACTTGTACCTGGGGGTGCTTGAAACATTGGCTTACATACATGTGTATCAGGGCGTCAGAAAATGCTCAGTAAATGTACGAAAGCTAAGGAAAGGCCTATAGCGAAAGTCAAGTGGAGCCAAGTGCACTGTCCCTTCGCCTACCTGTGATCCAGCTCTGCTCTCCCACAGCAACCATTGTGCAGCCCGAAGTCAGGTGTATAAAGACTCAATGAAGAATGGAAATTGTCTAAGTCGCCTTAACCACTTCCCCTTCCCCACTCCTAGTAGAATTTCTTTCCTTTACTGAGTTCCCCTAACTGAGGGTTAATAGGACCAATTTGGAAGGTACTTTACAGATAAGGTTTAATAAATTAACTCTATTTATTTAGAAGCAAAGTCTCACTGTCACCCAGGCTGGAGTGCTTACAACTACCTTAAACTCTTGGGCTCAAGGGATACTCCCGCCTCAGCCTCCAGAGTAGCTGGGACTACAGTTGCCCACCACCATGGCCAGCTAGAATAAATTCACTCTAATTTCTGACAGTAATGAGTGCAAGCGGCTCTGAGGAGAAGTAACCCCAGCCAGCAGAGATGAGGCCTGGTGTGAGTGTGCACTGGGGATGGGAGGTTGGCTTCGAGCCCTGCTCCTCGAGGCCCTGGCACCCTTTGGAGAAGAGGCATGTGGACATGGCCCCGAGTTGAACGTTCCCCTGAGGGCCCCTCCCGCTCTCACCCTGCCCACGGCTTTTGATTATGATCTGCAGCTGGATTTCAGCTGGAACCAAGCCCTGGCTGGAGCGATCCACAGGCTCTCACCCGTGTCTGAGCTGTTCTTGTCCGTCTCATCCGATCTCGTTTGCTTTGTGTGCCTGCTGTGGCATTCGTGTGTGAAGGACGAGTCATTGCGGGAACTCACTCCTGTAGAAAGGGAGAATTTGGACACATTGGAAGAAGAGATATGGGATAATAAGCCTGTGTGGGGCAGGCGCTGGGCATACCGAGCTGAGCAAGGGCACTCCTTGCCTGATGTCTCACGTGCCAGCCCCATGCGGTGACCAGGTGAGGGATGTTGACGTGGGCGGGAGGCTTCCCTCAAGGACTGGCTTGTGGCAGTGTTCTGGCGGGGAGGTTCTGGCAGATTTTTATTGCCAGTGGAGCAAGACAGAAGGACCTTTGGGGTAAGGCACGTGTGCAGGGGGGTGAGCGAGCAATATGTAGTTTCCCAGGGAATGGTGAGGGTCACTTCTTAGGCAGGGACACTAGAAAGTGACCTATCCACTGACACTGCTGCTCTCTGTGGTCTGAGGACTAATCCTACCAGACTCACCTGAAGTGCTTTCTAGAAAAGCTGGACGCCCATAGCACAGTGGTTACGATGCCAGCCACATCGGCTGGCGGGTTCGAGCCCAGCCTGGGTCTGCTAAACAACAACAACAACAAAATATAGCCAGGTGTAGTGGCGGGCACCTGGAATCCCAGCTACTTGGGAGGCTGAGGCAAGAGAATCACTTAAGCCCAAGAATTCGGGGTTGCTGTGAGCTGTGATGCCACAACACTCGACCAAGGGCAACATAGTAAGACTCTGTCTCAAAAAAAAAAAGAATTCTAGATCATTCTGGAGGTCGGGACCCACTGCCATGGACTTACTCCTATCCCCACCCTCACCCCTGACCGGCTAAGGACTAAGTGGCAGCTTGGCACTGTGGAGCAGAGAAGTGCTTTTGTCGGCCCAGACAACTCATTCTCATCATGCCCTCCCCAGACTGCGCCGGCAAAACTCAGGAGACACGTGCGGCCAGTCCCAGTGCTCAGGACGTGACTCTGGGACACCTGCCTTTGCCTACTGGGCTTGGCACAGTGAGAAATTGAAACCCTGTTAATCAGGGGCCGATGACCTGAGCGTCTGTGTTTAATGGGCACTGATCAGTTATTTCCAAGCTCCTTCTTGGGAAAGTCTACCAGTTAATTTAGAATACCCGTAGCTGTGCTGTCAGCATGGTAGCCACGAGTTTACATGTGGCTATTTAAATAGAACATATTCATCATCACAGGAAGTTCTACTGAATAGTGTTCAGGAGAAAAATTCTACTCTTACAGGTGTTACTCAGAAATTTGTCATCGGGTCTCCAGTGTGTGCTGGGAAAATGCGATAAATTTGCTCCTCGAATGACAAAGCTTAAGGTTGTGTCAAATACCTGGACAGCCAATCCATCTGGTTAGTTCGGTTGAGGGGAAAGTTATAAAACTGGTTAGTAAATAGTGTCTGCAGTGGCGCTCACATGGCTAGCCTCTGAAAAGATTCCCTTTTCATCCACTCAGTCATTTTACAAACATTGTGGGGTACCTGTTATGTCTCAGTCCCATGTCTAGACGCTGAGAACACAACAGTGACAAGACAGATGAGTTTCTGAGCCCTGTGGAGCTGACAGTCCCATGTGGTCAATTGAAACGGCCAGCATTTCCAGAATGGCTTCAAGTTTCTCTCCTAGGACATAGTTCAACCAACTGCCTGTGACTTTCAATGAAAAGATACAGCAAAATTGTAAAGATTTCAAACAGTGTTTCATGGTCAGCAATGTACAACTGTATCCATAAATTTCCTAGGCTTTCTCTATGGGACTCTGAAAACCAGACCGAGCAGGAAGGAGCCATCTGGACACGTTTAGAGCAACAGAGGTGAGGGAGGGGTGCTAGAGGGGCTGGGGAGGCCGCCCTGGGGAGCTCCCGGGGGCAGCCGGAGTAAACAAGAGCTGAGTGGCTGGTGAGATGGTTTGGCTGGAGAGGCTGGTGCTCTGGGGTTCAAAGCTTTGAAGAGAGTCTGCAGGGCAGTAATAATAAACGACTTAGATTTAATTATGTACCACAGACTTTCTAACTGACTTTTGAGGAAGACAGTGTTTCTGAGATCCAAGTCTGGCAAGAATTTGCCACAGGTGATTTTTCAGGTTTTTTTTCCTTCTTCTTCTTCTTCTTTTTTTTTTTTTTTACAAACTGACATCTTTGTGAGACTCAGGAAATAAACAAGCCCTTTAAAAGGAAGAATCTGTGTGTGTGAGAGACCATGACTTTATTTTCTAATTTGGAATAAGAGTCTATGCCTGATCATAAAGTATGTCTCAGGCCAGGTGTGCCTGTGATCCTAGCACTCTCAGAGGCCAATGTTATGGATTGCTTGAGCGCAGGAGTTCAAGACCAGCCTGAGCAAGAGCAAGACCTGTCTCTACTAAAAATAGAAAAATTAGCCAGGCATTGTGCATGACTAAGAGTTTGAGGTTGCTGTGAGGTAAGCCAATGCCATGGCACTCTACCCAGAGGCGACAGAATGAGACTCTTGTCAAAAAAAAAAAAGGTATGTCTCAAATTATAGCTAAAAAAATTTTGGTGAGCCTCTCAATTTTTTTCTGAAGAATGTATATAGAAACATGGAAAACACCGAAGGTGGGAAGGTAGGGGCTTTTAAAATTCACATTTTAGGTACCCATTCAAAGTGCAAGGAACACAATTATTTGTGTTGAGAATGGGCTGATTGTTACCAAAATCTTCAATACAAACGACTCCTGAGCATTTCTTGGGGCCTTGCCACGTGCACAGCACTGCTCCAGCTGCCCGGGAAACAAAAAGGCAAAGAGAACTTTGGCTTTGTCTCCACCGCTTGCAGATTTCCAGGAGGGACCGGTAGGAGTCAGACCAAGTGGATGCTTCTTCATGGAGATTCACCTTCGTGGTGAGGATCTGGGAAGGCTGCTCAAAGGAGGAGGCATTGGAGCTGGGTGTAGCATTCAACTGACGCACAACAGAGAAAGGAATTCTGCAAACTTCTCTCCTTTATTCAGGCCAGTAGGCTCCACCCTGCACACTAGAAATTGTCTCTAACTTACTGTCAATAATAATTATGAAAATCTATCTTGAACTTTTTTTTTTGCACCTTTAAGAATTATGAGGGTGGGGGGAGGATGGGTAGAGGGAGGGCAATTAGTGGGAACACACCTACGGTGCATCTTAGCAGGGTACTGGCGAAACTTATTAAAGGTAGAGTATTAATGTCTTTATATAGTGATCAAGGAAATGCCATGAAGGA
>CAUYON010066114.1:0-11873 GCA_963573935.1 Arctocebus calabarensis | reverse complement strand
ACCCTGGGATAAAGCCCACTTGGTCATGGTGTATAATTTGTTTGATGTGTTGTTGGATTCTGTTTGTTAGTATCTTGTTAAATATTTTTGCATCAATATTCATTAGTGATATTGGTCTATAATTTTCTTTTCTTGTTGGGTCTTTCCCTGGTTTGGGGATCAAGGTGATATTTGCTTCATAGAATGTGTTGGGTAGTATTCCTTCTTTTTCTACATTTTGGAAGAGGTTTAGTAATGTAGGTACTATGTCTTCTTTAAAGGTTTGGTAGAATTCTGACGTGAAGCTATCTGGTCCCAGACTTTTCTTTTTAGGGAGATTTTGTATAGTTGATGCTATTTCAGAACTTGATATAGGCCTGTTCAACATTTCCACTGCATTCTGGCTAAGTCTTGGTAGGTGGCGTGCTTCGAAGTATTGGTCGATTTCCTTGAGATTTTCATTTTTCCTGAGAGTAAAGTTTCTTGTAATATTCATTAAGGATTGTTTTTATTTCTGAGAGGTCTGTTGTTATTTTGTCTTTACTATTTCTGATTGCTGAGATTAGAGATTTTACTCTTTTTTTCCTGATTAGGTTAGCCAAAGGTTTATCTATTTTATTGACCTTTTCAAAAAACCAACTTTTTCATTTGTTGATCTGTTGTATAATTCTTTTGTTTTCAATTTCATTTAATTCTGCTCTAATTTTGGTTGTTTCTTTTCTTCTGCTGGATTTGAGTTGGAATGTTCTTCCTTCTCCAGTTGCTTGAGATGTCCCATTAAGTTGTTAACTTCCTTTCTTTCCATTCTCTTGAGGAAGGCTTGCAGTGCTATAAATTTCCCTCTTAGGACTGCCTTTGCAGAGGTTCTGATAATTTTTGTCTTTATTGTCATTTTCTTCCAAAAATTTGCTAATTTCCTTCTTAATCTCGTCTATGACCCAGCTATCCTTCAGCATAAGGTTATTTACCTTCCATGTTTTTGTATGAATATGCAGATTCCTGTTGTTATTGAGTTCAACTTTTATTCCGTGATGGTCAGAGAAGATGCAAGGAATAATTTCCTATTCTTTTAAATTTGCTGAGATTAGACTTGTGACCTAATATGTGATCAATTTTTGAGTATGTTCCATGGAGTGCTGAGAAGAATGTGTATTCAATTTTATTACCATGAAATGTTCTGTAGATGTCTGTTAAATCCAGTTGTTGAATGGTTAAGTTGAAATCTAAAATTTCTTTACTTAGCTTCTTTTAGGGGAGGATCTATCTCACACTGCTAAAGGAGTATTAAAATCTCCAACTACTATGGAGCTGGAGGAAATCACATTACTCATGTCTATTAGAGTTTTTCTTATAAATTGAAGGCGCAGTCTGGTTGGGCACACAAACATTAATAATTGAAACCTCATCATATTGAGTGGTCCCTTTAACAAATATAAAATGCCCGTCTTTATCCTTCTTTACTTTGGTTGGTTTAAAGCCTATTGTATCTGGAAATAAGTTTGCGACACCTGCTTTTTTCTGTTTTCCATTTGCCTGGAATATAGATCACCATCCCTTCACTTTGAGTCTAAATTTATCTTTTAAGCTAAGGGGAGATTCTTGTATGCAGCAGGTATCTGGCCTGAATTTTTGTAACCAGTCAGCCAACCTATGCCTCTTTAGAGGAAAATTTAAACCATTCACATTAATTGAAAGTAATCTTTAGAAAGTCCAGTGAACATTTTTAGTCCTTTCATCACTGTGGAAGATGAAATTTGATAAATAGTTTCTGGGTGAGTTTAGTTTTGTGGTGGATATTTGTGCTGGTCATTGTGGAGGATAGGTCTGAGAATATCCTGGAGAGCTGACTTAGTTATAGCAAATTTCTTCATCATGTGGATGTCGTTGAAGTATTTAATTTCTCCATCATAAATTAAACTCAGTTTAGCTGAATACAAGATCCTGGGTTGAAAATTCTTTTGTTTTAGGAGATTGAAAATCAATGACCATTCTCTTCTAGCTTGAAAGGTTTGATCAGAGAGATCTGCAGTTATTCTAATATTCTTCCCCTCATAGGTAATGGATTTCATATGTCTGGCTGCTTTCAGAATTTTCTCCCTCATATTAACTTTCATGCACTTAATTATGATGTGCCTGGGGGGTGTCTTATTTGGGTTGGGTCATGCTGGAGTTCTGAAACTGTCTGCTATCTGAATTTCAGAATCTCTTGGCATGTCTATAAAGTTTTCTTTCATAATCTCATAAAGAAGAGACTCTGTGCCTTGTGACTCCAGTTCATCGTTTTTAGGTATCCCTATAAGGAGAATATTGGTTTTCTTCGAGTTATCCCAGAGCTGTCAGAGAGAATGATCCATTTTTGCCTTCCACTTCTCTACCTCTTTGGAAGTTTGGGAGCATTCCAAAGCTTTGTCTTCTATATCAGAAATCCTTTCTTCTGCTTGCTCCATTTTGTTACTGAGGGACTGTACTGCATTTCACAGATCTTTGAGGGTTACAACTTCTTATCTCAATGTGTCAAAATCTTTGGTCATTTTGTCTTTGAATTCATTCAGTTCTTGAGACATCTTTTAGGTCATCTTTTGGATTACTGCCTGAAATTCTAATTCCATCTTTTCCTCCACTGCGCTGATCTTATTTGCTATCCAAACTCTGAATTCAACTTCTGACATCTCAGCCATTTGCTTATGCAAGGGATCTTGTGCTGTATCTACCTTGTCATTCCTTGGGGGAGTTGATCTACTCTGATTATTCATACTGCCCGAGTTTTTCTGTTGATTCTGCCTCATGATTATTTTGCCTATGATGGTCCTCAGAGTTGGGGGTGTCTCTCCCAGACAGACCCTGGCAGAATCACCGTGTTGTTACTGAATCTTTGTAGGGAGTGACCCTGTGTCTCTATTGATTTCTCAAAACCTGCAGGGTGGAGAGCTTAAATCCTCCTCAGCCTGCTTAGAAGACACTTTAAATTACTAACTTGGGCTAAGCAGAGGCTTTCTCAAGAAAGCGCTTGTGGGCTGGGATTTTAAGTGCAGTATCAATATATTTCTAAGATGGAAGAAACTATAGTATGCGTATAGACTACAGGAAAGGAGTGTGTGGAACAGGAAAGGAAAGCAAATAATACAAAATAGATGGTATAGGTTCTTGGAAGAGAAGGAAAAAAATAGGATAGAATTTAACCACAATCTAGGGGAAAGAAGCATCTTCTAAAACCATAGGTAAGATTTTAGATGGCTAATAATAAGTTTCCAGTGAGTTCACCGTGAATACATTCATTATATCTATGAAGTAGGATGTAAGATTATTTACTGAGGAAAGGACTTCCAGAAGAGGGGCAAAGGTTTGGGCTAAATAGTAAGTGGGGTAGGTAAAAGAATTGACAAAGGTCAAGCAAAATATTTTTAAATTGAATCACTACTTAATGCAGCTATCATCATAGTTGACACTTACAAAACAAAACCTTTTCTTGCTATTATTCAATTTCTCACACTTTACAACAAAATGTGTAAATTGGTAGTTTATGCATATATTGTTTGCACTTCTGCACCCCTTTTGCTCTTCAGTACACTCCCAATCCAGCTTACATAATCATTGCTCTGTGGAAACTGTTCTCATCAAAGATGCAATGACATCCATGGTACCACCCTCAATGGACAAGTCTTTGTGAACTTTATACTGGCCTCCAGAACTCAATGACAATGCTATCTTTTATAAATGTAACAAAACTTTCTCCTGGCTTCTTCCGTTTCAATCTCCTTTGCTAACTCTCCCTCTTCTATCAGATCTTGAATGAATGGAATGTCTTAGCCCCCGTCTTAAGGATTTTTGCTTATGACAACTTCACTTGTTCTTTAGGAGATTTCATTCTGTTCCATCCATTGTTTTTTTTGTTTGTTTGTTTGTTTTTGTAGAGACAAAGTCTCACTTTATCGCCCTGGGTAGAGTGCCGTGGCGTCACACTGTTCACAGCAACCTCCAGCTCTTGGGCTCAAGCGATTCTCTTGCCTCAGCCTCCCGAGTAGCTGGGACTACAGGTGCCCGCCACAGCGCCCGGCTATTTTTTGTTTTGCAGTTCGGCTGAGGCCGGGCTTGAACCCGCCAGATTCGGTATATGGGGCCGGCGCCCTACTCGCTGAGCCACAGAAGCCGCCCTCCATCCATTGTTTTAAATGTGTCCAAACACCAAGGACTACAAAAATTTTTCCTCCAGCCCACACCTGTCCACAAAATCTCAGACTTATGTATGCATTAATAAGTATTTCAAACATATTATAGTTAATGGAATTCTTGATTTCTTCTCCCCAAAACTGTTCTTTCTTGTCTTTCTTATTTTAGTAAATGACATCACCACACAGTTACTTGTTCTTACCAAAAAATCATTAACTTCTCACCAAAATATATCCCAAATTTGTCCATTTCTCTCTAATTTCACTAATACTACAATAATTGCCACAATATTATTATATAAAAGCAAATCAAAACTAAGTAGTTCATAAGCCTAGATTTTTCTTGCTCACAGTTCTTTGAGTTGACCACAACAATTCTGCTCCAGGCTAGAGGGGCAGGTACCTGGTCTGTTTCCATGACAGCCCATGGAGTGCAAGAGACAAGATAAACTAAGCACACTTTATGTCATCATTTGCATCACGCTTTCTCACTTCTATTGACCAAAACAACCCACGCCCAATCTCAAAATCAGTGGGGCAAGCAAATATACTCCCATCCAAAGTGGAGGAGGAAAGAAGTGAATATGTGTTGAACAATAACTCATTCTAAGCCACCATTATCTCTTGCCTAGACTGAAAAATAACTTTATAATTAGTCTACTATCTTCCTGTATCTTCTGTGTACTGCGTTTTACATATAGAGGCCAGTATATCTTTTAAAATTGGAAATTTAATCAAAACATACTTCTTACAGCCATTCAATGACTTTCTACCATTCTTAAAATAAAAATCAATTCTTTGCCATTACCTGTAAGACCATATGTCATTAGATTTATGCCCACCTCTTTCATGGAGCCTCCCTTTCAAGGTGAGAAAGGAAAGGAGAGAGATGAAATGGTCTCCTCAGGTACATATATTTGAGAAAGGAGGTCATAGTTTCAATATATTTCTAAGATGAGGCAAATGGTAGTATGCTTCTCTCTACCATTACACTACAGCCACAATCTCTTCCTTGAGGACCCTGAATAAACCAATGTCTGTTCCTCATCAGAGCTGTTGCCCTGACTGGATTGTTTTCTTTCCCTGAACTTCACATTACTTCCAGAGATGTGCTGTAACTGGCCTGGACCAGCTTTGAAGAATTGATGGCTAAATTTTCAGGAATTTTGCAATCCAGATATTCAATGCTTAGTAGCCTAAAATCAGCCAGGGTGGGAATATTTATACCAAGAAGGTCAGGAAATATTGATCAGGCATATTTTTTTCCCAGAGAAAATTTATAAAAATACAGTACTTCTTGTTTTTCATATTGCAGATCAAATATATGTTCCTCAGAGAGTCAGTCATTACATTGTTTTAGCATCAAAATTATGTCCTCACCATTAATAAATTACATTATTCTATTTCCTTCATTGTGATTATAATATTTGGTCATTATCTGTTTTCCTTAATTGCTTTTTGCTTATCTATTTACTTCCAGCAGGATGTAAAGTTCATCTATTCACAAGTATATGATCAATGTCAAGGAGAGTGCCTTCCATTTAATAGTGCATGAATGAATTTTCTTATTCTAACCCATATAACATTATCAGCAGCCTAAAATATTAATTGAATAAAAAATAATTTATTAATCTATTTACTAGGTACAGAAGTAATGAATTTCAGATTCTAGTCAGGAAGGGAAAAAGGCATTTGCACTAAACTGATTATTTGAATACTTCAGATTTAACTTTATAGTTTTTTTCCTACTCTACCTTCTTGTACATAATTATTACCCTTGATATGATAAGATCATTTAACTAATGAGTTGTTATTGATTACTTCCTTTACCCATCTTCAGGGAACAATAGAAGTTATAAGAAAAAAAGAAAACATCATATCCACTTACCAAAAGTTTATATTTCATAATACCACAACAGAGGTAATCATTTATTTATTGAATAAATGTTCTAATGCCTAATTTAGCAGATATTAGTCATTTAGTAAATGTTTGCTGAATATGATAAATGGAACTCAGCCAAGAACCATGAGCAGAGCTGAATTAAATACATGATAATATAAAGTTGTCTATGACATCAGCAAAAGAGTTGAAAATTAATCCATGTTTTGTCAGGGCAATTTATTTATTTATTTTTATTTATTTTGAGACAGAATATCACTCTGTTACCCTGGGTAGATTGCTATGGCATATCTCACAAGAACCTCAAACTCTTGGATTCAAGTGATCCTCCTGCCTTAGCCTCCCAAGTAGCTGAGACTACAGATGCCTGGCACAAGGCCTGGCTAGTTTTTTTTATTGTTTATTTTCCTCCTATTTTTTAGTAGAGATGGGGTCTCATTCTTGCTCAGGCTAGTCTCAAACTCCTGAGATCAAGCAATCCAAATATCAGTGCAATTTACCTCCACCATGAAACTTAAATCTATAAAGCAATAGTACAAAATGTACTACAAAAACAAAAAGATAAATATTTACAAAACTTTTTAAAAATGTAATAGTAATGAAAAGTAAGGTGATGACTGCACAATACTAATAAATCTAAGACATCTTAAACAAGAATAACCAATTCAATGTCTAGAAGGTACAAAGGGGTACATTAACTTGTTTGTTATTTGAGAAATCTAAATCTTATCCTCTAGATGGGCAAATTGCATTAATTATGACAGAGAATATAGAAAAATGGTTATAAGAGTAGACCTAAGTATCTGTAAACTTAAACTTTACAATTTATTATGAGTATGACCCTTGGCAAGATGTATTATGTCTCTGAGTTCAGCTTCCTCAATTATAAAAAGTATAGGATGCTAATAGGTTGCCATGGAGACGGGGTAATACATACAAAGTACTTAGCAAAAAACCTAGGACACAATAAGTACTGTATAAAATTAGTGACATTGGGGGACAGAGCAAGATGGCAGACCAGAAGGATCTTTCAGCTCAGTTCTCCTAGGAAGACTAGGGAAAAAGAGAACCCAGCTATACCTGGTGCATGAACCCTACTCAGGGATCACAGTGAGGAGATGAGCTGGATACAGCGTATGATCCAGAGTGGTAGAAATCTGATGAATTAGGTAATCACTGGGATTGGCTGGGCCCCCACAGAGGTCTTGGATGAAAGGAAGCCTTTTCAGAGTTTTCAGTTCTTGGGAGAAGCTGTGCATTGAGTGGAAAGCTTGGAAGAGTGGGTGAACTTGAACAGTCTAGAGCAACCAAATTTAAATGCCAGCTGCAGTAGATTTGCCATAGTTTTAGTGGCTGGCAAGGCTGCCATACTGAGAAGGTCACATGGGGCCAGAGGACTGCCATTATGGGAAAGTCATGGGAAGGTCTTAGCAGGGCCCTAACGCATGGCCATCTTAATTCTACCTGCCAGGATCAGAACTCCACTGTTGGGACAGGCTGAGGGACTCCTGCACCCCATGGGAACTAGAGTGAGGGGGCACTGTGAGACCTACTCCTAAAGGATTCTTGTGAGCTTTACCATCCCAACCCAGAAGGGTGAGAATGCTGCAGAAACAATCAGGCGATGCTGACATGCCTGTTGACAAAAAGGCAACTACATTAGGAATAAGAACTTTGGAGTAAGGACCATAGAGGTGGCTGACTATGTTCTCTGTCTCCTAAAAATGTAACAGTGCCACCTGGTGTCCTAACAACATAATGCAAAATATGGTCATGAAGAGCAAAGACTTCTGTTTGAAACAAAGGAGGCAACGAGAAGGAAAAAGGTGGGAAAGGAGGTGAACAGGAACAAAGAACACATGAGGAGGAACCAACAGAAAAATTCAGGCAACATGAAAAATCAACCAGATAAACTATCCCAAGGGACCAAGAGGCAGTTGCTGCAGAAGACTCCAGCTATAGAGAATTAATGGACTTGACACAAAGGGAATTTAAAATATGAATGATAAAGATAATAAAAGGAATGGACCAGAAAATGGAAAGACAGAACCAGAAGTCAGATGAGAGAAATGTAGAATATAGACAGGATATGGCAGCACTTAAGGAAATGAAAGAGACAGTCAGGGAATGTAAAGATGCTGTAGAAAGTTTCAAAAATAGATTAGACCATGAAGAAGAAAGAACCTCAGAACTACAGGACAAATTTTTCAACTTAACCCAGGTAGCTAAAGAGGCAGAAAAGATGAGAGAGGAAGCAGAACAGGTGCTTAGAGAACTATGAGAATTCATGAAGCATTGAACTATATAAATAATAGGGATTCCAGAAGGGGAAGAAGATTGTCCCAAGGAAATGAAAGCCCTACTGGAAACTGTCATAAATGAAAACTTGCCATGTTTTACTAAAGACCCCATACACTCCTTTCAGATGAATACAGATTTAAAGTGACTAAATTGAAGAAAGAAAAAGACGGACACTTTACACTGGTCAAAGGAATAATACAACAAGAAGATATTTCGAGGGAGGGGCAAGATGCCGACTGAAAACAGCTTCTGACAGAGTCTCCTGTCCAAAAGGAAAGATAACCTCCAGAAACTGCCCAATTGAGCTAAAGACTGGGAGTCCAGCTGAGAGAGAGAGGAGTGATAACTGTACGTCACCTCTGAGGCAAGCTGCAACTTCCAGAACCTAAGCTTAAGGCAGAAAAACTAAACTAAAGTTTTCTGCCAATCTGAACTTCAAGGGCGCCCTTCCCCCCTTACCTGATGAACCAGAAGCCTGACCTCTGCTGAAACTGAGGGAAGAGAACTTGAGCAGTGCCCACCAGGTGGCCCACCAGGTAAGAGACTCCAGGGCCCCACCAAGCCCCAGCAAGCCCTCAGGCCAGGGACACAGCCAGGACACCGCGCAGCTCCTATCCGTGCCCCACCAGGCCTTGATCTGCCACCCGCAACAGCCAGGAACTCCACCGGGACACCCACTGGGCCTTGGCCCACACTAGCAGCGGCCAGAAACCACTGGGTCTCCAATGCGCCCCGTTGGCACCCAGCCAGGCCTTAGCCAGCCACCAGCAGCGGCCAGGAAGTCTGCCAGGACTCCCACAGGGCGCTGATCTGTGCCGCACCGGCCTCAGCCCACTGCCCACCAGGACCCTCGCCCAGCTCCTATCCATGCCCCAGGCCAGCAGCCAACAGCAGCCAGGATATCCACTCCTCCGGTACCCCGTACAGCAACAATTGACACTGTGCTGGGCCTTGGCCCTCTGCCAGCAGCGGCCAGGAAATCCGCCAGGACTCCCGTCTGGCGCCAATCTGTGTCCTACCCAACCTCAGCTTGCCACCTGCTGGGACCCCTATGCACCTCTGATCCGTGCCCTCCGGGACTCAGCCCTCTGCTTGAAGCAGCCAGGGACTCTGGGGGGCCTCGGTTCACCACCTGGCCTGCTGTGGCCAGGGACTCCACTGTGACCCCAGCACCGGGTTTCTGCCTGCTGCCCACACCAGACAGGGACTCCACCAGGAACCTGGCAGGCCTCCGCCTGCCTGCCTGGGCCAGGAACTCTGGGAGCCACACAATCTGCCTCCTCCCCTACCCTCTCTGCCTCTGCACCAGCTCTGCTTGTCTGGCCAGGGACTCAGGAGGTTGGGCAACCCATGCCCTCTCTCCAGAGCCCTCCTTCCAGCCAGAGACTGCTGGAGGCATGGGCTCCATTTCCAAAAGCCACCGGCTGCCCCATCCCATTACCTGCTGCTTGATCTGGGCGTGCCACACTCCAGAGCTGCTCCCAAAGCCAGAAATCCCAGGGTGGTGCAGTCCCAGAGGAGCTATACAGGGTCACTCCCTATAACGATCCAGCAAAAACAAAGTGATCCTGCCAGGGTCTAATCTGGGAGAGACACCTCCCCAACTCTGAGGACGGTCATAGGCAACAGTGAAAAATAATCATGAGGCAGAATCAACAGAAAAACTCTGGCAATATGAATAATCAGAGTAGATCAACACCCTTAAGGAATGACAAGGTAGATACTGCACAAGATCCCTTGCATAAGCAAATGGTTGAGATGTCAGAAATCGAATTCAGAGTCTGGATAGCAAATAAGATCAGCAGAATGGAGGAAAAGATGGAATTAGAATTTGAAACAGCAATCCAAAAGATTTCTCAGGAATTCAACGAATGCAAAGACAAAATGACCAAAGATTTTGACACATTGAGACAAGAAGTTGCAGACCTCAAAGGTCTGAGAAATACAGTAGAATCCCTCAGTAGCAGAATGGAGCAAGCAGAAGAAAGAATTTCTGACATGGAAGTCAAAGCTTTGAAACGCTCCCAAACTTCCAAAGAGGTAGAGAAATGGAAGGCAAAAATGGATTATTCTCTCAGACAGTTCTGGGATAACTCGAAGAAAACCAATATTCGCCTTATAGGGATACCTGAAAACGATGAAGTGGCATCAGAGGGCACAGAGTCTCTTCTCTATGAGATTATGAAAGAGAAATTTCCAGACATGCCAAGAGATTCTGAAATTCAGATACCGGACAGTTTCAGAACCCCAGCACGACCCAACCCAAATAAGACATCCTCCAGACACATCATAATTAAGTTCACGAAAGTTAATATGAAGGAGAAAATTCTGAAAGCAGTCAGATGCAGGAAATCCATTACTTACAAGGGGAAGAATATTAGAATAACTGCATATTTCTCTGATCAAACCTTTCAAGCTAGAAGAGAATGGTCATCAAATTCCAATCTCCTAAAACAAAAGAACTTTCAACCCAGGTTCTTGTATCCAGCTAAACTTAGTTTCATTTACGATGGAGAAATTAAATACTTCAATGACATCCACATGCTGAAGAAATTTGCTATAACTAAGTCAGCTCTCCAGGATATTCTCAAACATATCCTCCACAATGACCAACACAAACCTCTACCACAAAAGTAAACTCACCCAGAAACTATTCATCAAATTACATCTTGCACAGAAAAGAAAGGACTAAAAATGTCCACTGGACTTTCTAAAGATTTATCATTACTTTCAATTAATGTGAATGGTTTGAATTGTCCTCTAAAGAGGCATAGGTTAGTTGACTGGATACAAAAACTCAGGCCAGATACATGCTGCATACAAGAATCTCACCTTAGCTTAAAAGATAAATTTAGACTAAAGGTGAAGGGATGCTAATCTATATTCCAGGCAAATGGAAAACAGAAAAAAGCAGGTGTTGCAAACTTATTTGCAGATACAATAGGCTTTAAACCAACCAAAGTAAAGAAGGATACAGACAGACATTTCATATTTGTTAAAGGTACCACTCAATATGATGAGATTTTAATTATTAATATTTATGCACCCAACCAGACTGTGCCTCAACTTATAAGAAAAACTCTAATAGACATGAGTAACATGATTTCCTAGAGCTCCATAGTAATTGAAGATTTTAATACTCTTTTAGCAGTGTTGGATACATCCTCCAAAAAGAAGCTAAGTAAAGCAATTTTAGATTTAAGCTAAATCATTCAGTAACTGGATTTAACAGACATCTACAGAACTTTTCATCCTAATAAACTTGAATACACGTTCTTCTCAGCACCCCATGGAACATACTCAAACATTGATCACAACTTAGATCACAAGCCTAATCTCAGCAAATTTAAAAAGATAGAAATTATTTCTTGCATCTTCTCCAACCATCATGGAATAAAAGTTAAACTCAATAACAACAGGAATCTGCATACTCATACAAAAACATGGAAGCTAAATAACCTTCTGCTGAAGAATAGCTGGATCATAGATGAGATTAAGAATGAAATCATCAAATTTTTGGAACAAAA
>CAUYON010066112.1:0-32227 GCA_963573935.1 Arctocebus calabarensis | reverse complement strand
GCCTGTAGTCCCAGCTACTTGGGAGGCAGAGGCAAGAGACTCGCTTGAGCCCAGGAATTGGAGGTTGCTGTGAGCTGTGATGCCACAGCACTCTACCCAGGGTGACAGCTTGAGGCTCTGTCTCAAAAAAAAAAAAAAAATTTACATGCTGAACTCCTAATCTCCAGTACCTTGGCATGTGACTGCATCTATATAGGACATTTAAAGAGATAATTAAATTAAAATGAGTTCCTTTGAGTGGGCCCTAATCCAGTATGAACTGTATCATTAGAAGAAGAAAACATCTCTAACAGTACGATCAAAATATTTCTGATTGCATATGAAGCACATTCTGCCCTATGATTGCACCAATGTACACAATTATGATTTAATAAAATTATTAAAAAAAAAAGAAGAAAATATTTTGCAAAGATTGCACAGAGAAAAGTTTACTTAAAGACATAAGAAGATAACCATTGTATGGAAATGAACCTCAGAAGAAGTCAACACTGCAGACTACATCTTGATAGCGGAATCTGGCTTCCAGATTCGTAAAACAATAACTTCCTGTTGTTTAGGTTCCCAGTCCCATCCCCTGGGCTTCAATTTATACTGGGGTCCCTGGCCTGTTAGGAACCAGGCCGCCCCGTGGTTCGGGGAGTGAAGCTTCATCTGTATTTATAGCTGCTCCCTGTTGCTCACATCATCACCTGAGCTTTGCCTCCTTCCACCTGAGCAGCTGCATTAGATCTTCAGATTCTCAAAGGATAATGAACTCTACTGCAAACTGTGCAAGTAAGGAAGTAGGTTGTGAGCTAAGAATTTAATGCCTCATGATCTGAGGTGGAGTGGAATGCACTTGAGTCATCCAGAAACCATGCTCCCCACCTGAGCCTTCCATAAAACTGGTCTTTGGTACCAGAAAGCTTGGGGACCAGTGGTTGAAGCCATCCCTCCTGTAGTACTTTGTTATGACAAACTTAGAAAACTATTAGAGCATCCTAAAATGAAGGAAGGCCTTCCTGTTTGAGAATTTTTGTTGTCTGCTGTGTTTTATCACTGACTAAAATAAATGTAATAAGCTGGATAAGGGAGATTTTTCCAAAATACAGGAAATCTTTTCACGCTAAAGTAATATATCATAGGGAAGAAAAACAATCCTGGAATGATATTTTATTGTTAATGAAGCAAAAAATTTCAGAGAAGATCAGGGTGACCCTAGGGATGCCAAGTCACCAAGTTTCCATGAACTCCTGACAGTCCTTTAGAAGTGTAGTCAGTGGTGAAAACAATGTTTCGGATAAACCATAACATGAACTTCTCAAGAATATTGGCTTTTCTTTGGAAGTTACTGACACAAATACTAACTGACCGCACCGAGTGTAAGTTTGTGGTAGAGGTTGCTTAGTGGAGCACTGAGGACCTAACAGGGATCATCACAGTAATTGTGATTATCACAACATTACAGTAGTGTGCAATAAACAAGGCTACATTTTCCACATGCGTTTTACTTCTTATATATTTTGTGGAAGAAATTGATTATGTTTTGTAGGAATAATGAATAAGAAAAACTTCAGATTGACTAAGGTAATTCTTCTCTTTCAGGTGTTCACCCCAATAATCGTGTACTCCTGATAATAGCTTTCATAATTCTAGAGATCCTATTAAATTATACATTTAAAAATTTGTGGCTTTATGTGATATATTTATGTAGAGGACAGATTTGTTCAAAAAGAATATTATATCAAATGTATAAATAAATTATACCATCAGTTAATAAGGAAGTAAAATGTATTAACAGTGACATTAATTCACACGTAATATAAATTATAATAAATAGTATTGCTTCAATTTCTTTATAACATCTTTAGTTTTTAATTCCAAAGAAGCACAAAAGGTTGGAGTTTACTAGTCTGGGAGCACATATATAGATTATATTTTGTGGATTTTTTATTATAAATTGAAGGACTTTTACTTGTTTACTCTTAATTAAAGACACTAGAAAAATATCCTGAAAATAGTATTTTCTTGTTTTATTGTTTGGGAGGAAGGGAGTAGGAATGTTAAGAATCAATTGGAATATGATTATCCCAGACTAATTCTTCTGACATTTATTAAAACATATTACACTATTAATTTTCAAAAAATCTTATTCTTCACAATCATTTCAGATTTCTTAAGATATTGAAGATTTATGATAAATCTGTGATGATAGCTAATAGACAAAGCATCGTGACCTTTCAGTAGCTCTTTATCCTCTGTCAGCCTCAGTTCTGACCTAGAAAACAGCAGCAAGTACATGTGACCTGCTTCACTGACAAGATATTGTGGAAGGTCAAATAAATCAATGGACGTGAAAGGTGTTTCCATAAACACCATATTGATCTAGATACTGATAAGATGATCGCTGACCTGGTGTTCATAAATTTTGTGAATGCCCGAGGAGTATCAGGGTTTACCTGAATATAATCTAACCCAAATCTTTCCAGTTCAATCTCATTAGGCACCACAAAAGAGAATATATCATACAGGAACCAAAGAAATTTTTAGATGAGTTCATTATAACATCAGAGTAAGTAACTCAGGAGCATAAATTATCAGGGAAAGGAAATGGATGAAAATCAAAGGGAAAAGCTGGCAGCAACTGGGGAGTGAAAGACACAGAGGTGAAACCAGAAGCAAGCACTTGAAATGAAAGCCTGTCTTTTGCCAAAATTGCTCTCCATGTAAGTTTATAATAATCCTGAAAATGACTGAATCGCATGAACTAAACCAGATAATTGGAGCAGGTGTCTGGCATTAGGAGAGATGGAAATGGTTTTCTCTCTTTCTCTTATAAAGATGAAGGAGACATAATAGGAATACATATCGATTCCAAGGAGAGCACCATGCCAGCTCTGTGTTGCAGATGGAATTGAACAAGGCATCACAGATGACTACGAATGAAAAATAGTCAAAACAGGGCTGCATGACTCACACACACCAACCCCCCCACCAACAAAACACTCTTAATTTTCTTCTTGAATGTTGGTTGCATTTCACAGATGTGGAGACCAGAAAAAAAGTGACTATTTTTCCACTGCTAATGAAAATGTGTGATAAATTGAAGCTTAGGATAGATATTTTTGGATGGCAATTTATAAAATGAATGCTACTAATAAGAAGGACAGCTTTGCATACGATGTCCCTTCCATCAAAAGACGTGGGTGAAAATTTGGAGATATTACCAGACTTGATAAAAAAGAACATGATCCTACATATGGTCACGTATGAAAATTCATCATTTCAAACAATTCTGGGGTTTTTATAGGTCGCTGAAAATTAAATGCATCAATAAATATATCTGTATCTTCTAATAAAATTAGGATAAAAAGGCATTTGTAATATCTATTCATCAAATTCATTACTGATGTCCGAATAACCAAAGCCGAGCACTGCTATTAAGCACAAGACCTAAAACATAATGGTGGATATTAATTCCCAATATATTGTCAATTATTTTTACAAAGCACTCTGCTAGTTACAGAAATATAGCTTGTTTTTGTTTGTTAAATGCTGTTTTGAGACCCTTGCTAGAAGTCTGCCACTTCCGCTTTGAACGGCTGATTAAGTCCACACGCTAACACTTCCCCATCAGTCTTTCACATTCAGGGTTGCTATGCACCTGTCTTATTCACCCCAGGCCACATACTAGAAAATTACAGGGAACCCCTATATAGCAGAGCTTATAAAATTATTGCAACTATCCAATTCACTGAAAGACCTTAAGGGCTAGATAACCCTCATGTTCTATATCAGCTTCTCCTGCCCAAGTCCCCTCATGTAAGCCCCTAGGCTTGGCTGCGTTTTCTCATTCGGACCTGTAAATAACACTATTTCTGACTTTTATGCTGTCGTCGTGTTGTGTCCACTATGAAAAAATGTCTTTACATTTTATAAAACAAGTATTGTTGATACAAGGATGGGCACGTTGTTTTTAACCATCTCCTGGTCTATATAAGAACCGGATGTTGAGGAAGATGATAACAATGATGATAATGAATACCTACTAGATATTAAATATTATTATAGGCCATAAATGCCACAGAAACCATCTTTATTCCTTAACAAAATGTTAAAATTTTGGCACTATTACCATTCATTTATAGACCAATTATAAACCATCATAATTAATCCAGAAAAGAAAGAGAGAAAAAGACAGGGAGAACAAAAAGAAGCCATAGATCTTTATCAGCTATGATGAAGACATTTTGAAATGGGATGGAAAGATCTTGAAGAAGAAACTCTTTAGATGAAGCACACACCTTTATGTATTAATCAAAACACATGTCTTTTTCCTTTCTTGGTGCATAAGTAGCCATATAGACACACACAACGTTCAATATGGCAAGAAAAAATGTATGCCCTTTTAGATTTGGTGCATAAAATCTTCTGAAGAACAAATCTCTATTATTTCTACTCTTGTTAACTACTAAATGGAGGTTACCTCATATTGACTCTGGGAGCCAAATGTCAAAGTTGGAGAAGAAAAATGAAAGAAATTCATATTTCTACATCAATTATTGCAGGAAAGCTACCAACCAGGAATATTTGCTTTTGACTCTGATGAGAGTGAGAAATGAATAACCTCTATTGGATTGAGCCATTATGACTGAGGGGTTTATTAGTTGTGGCAACTTCCTTATAAGCTGGTGCCCTTGCTAAACTATATAATTTTCAATAGTCTGGTTTTATAACTAGGGATTGTGGTTGGGCTACAAATTGAAATAGGAAATAATTGGGACAAACAGAGACTTGGTAATGAGATTAGTCTGAGACATG
The DNA here is from genome assembly GCA_963573935.1 of Arctocebus calabarensis. Taxonomy (NCBI): domain Eukaryota; kingdom Metazoa; phylum Chordata; class Mammalia; order Primates; family Lorisidae; genus Arctocebus; species Arctocebus calabarensis. The sequence continues at coordinate 27,427 of CAUYON010066112.1, read as the reverse complement.
AATATGGCAAGGTCTTTCAGATATTTAAATAAAGATCTTATAAGGTAATTCAATGTATGTGACGGAGGAAAAAATATGACACACCTGCAAAGGAAAAAACTCTAGCGTTAAGAAGTTCATAGCTCGGTAAAAGCTATGTATGAGATGGGCAGGGCCGGTGGCTCAGTGAGTAGAGTGCCGGCCCCATATACCAGAGGAGGTGGGTTCAAACTTGGCCCCAGTCAAAAACTGCAAAAAAAAAAAGCCATATAATACATTATGTAAAGAGGGAAAGTGCGAGCTAAGGCCAACAAAAAGATCTGTGGCATTACCAAGAGGAATAGTAGTGAACTATTTGCTTACTCTAAAAATTGTCCCAACCTAGATTATATTTTAAAAAATAACCAAATAATAAACCAAAAAGCAATGCAAGCTCAAAGGTGTGGATGATGAAGCTGAATGGAGAATAGTAATAAAACATTGATATGTCTATTATAATCTACTCTATTAAATAAGAGCTAACCATGTTAGGAGAAAGAGTAACTAACAATAAGTATTGTGCACATTAAAATTTTAAATATCTATGATAGGGAGAGTGCATTCTAGCTAGAGTTAAGTAGTGAGTTTATAATGTATCTTCTATTGCCTACTCCTAGAAACTGGTTCATCTATTATGAAACAAGGCATGGTCCATTTACATTCTGTTCCTGTAGCCTCTACAGGGTTACACTATGTAACCCAAGTGAAACTATTCATTTGAATGTACTTTTCAGGGTTGATTCTCAGAGCAAATATAATTTTAGTCCTATAAAATATATATATTTTGTAAAAGTTAGTCTAGTAGGAATTTCACAGCAAATTCACCAGAGGGTCTTAACTTTTTTCCAATAGATTGTAGTTTTTAGAGCAATTTTATGTTCACAGAAATATTAAGTACAAGGTACAGATACTTCCATAATATCCCCTGCCCTAACATATGCACAGCCTCTAGCCTTCTCAACGTATCCCACCGAAGTGGACATTTGTTACAATTGATGAACCCACATTGACATAATATTATCACTGAGATTTCATAGTTTGTAGCAAGGTTCATTCTTGATGTTGTATATTTTATGGGTTTGGACAAATGTATAATGACATGTATCTACTACCTTATATGTAAAGTCATTTCAGTGCCCTAAAAATCCTTTACGCTCTGCCTATTCATCACAAACTTCTCCCCTAATCCCTGGAAACCACTGATAGTTTTATTGACTTCAAACTTTCACCTTTTTCAGAATTTCATATAGTAACTTGGAAACATTCACCAGGTAGCATTTTCAGATGGGCTTCTTTCACTGGTAATGTGAATTTAAAGTTCCTCCATACCTTTCATGGCTTGATAATTCATTTCTTTTTAGCTCTAAATAATATTCTATTGGGTGACTAAACCATGGTTTCTTATTTATTCATCAACTGAAGAACATCTTAGCTGCTTTCAACTTTTGACAGTTATAAATAAAACTGCTATGAACATCCAGTGCAAGTTTTTTGTGGACGTAAATTTCAAATTCCTTTGGGTAAATACCAAAGAACAAAGTTAACTGCCAGATTTTATGGTAAGATTATTTTTAGTTTTCTAAGAAATCACCAAACTGTCCTCCAAACTAGAGTATGTATCATTTTGCACTCCCCCAAGCAATAAATGAGAGTTTCAGTAGCTCCACATCCTCACCAAGACTTGATGTCATCATGTTCCAGACTTTGACCATCACAATAGGTATATAGTGGTACTTATTGTTGTTTTAATTTGCATTTCTCTTATGAGATATAATTTGGGAGAGTTTTTTAATGCTTATTTGCCATTTGTATATTTTCTTTAGTGAAGTGCTAATTAAGGTCAGTGGCTCATTTTTTAATTGATTTTTTTCGTATTATTGAATTTTAAGAATCCTTCGCATATTTTGGAAAAAGGTCTTTATCAGATATATAATTTGTAAATATTTCTCACAGTCAGTGGTTTTCATTTTCTTGACAATGTCAAGAGTACATATTTTTAATTTTAATGAAGTCCAGCTTATTGATTCTTTCAAAGTTCATGCCTTTGGTATGACATCTAAAAAGTCATCATTAAGCTATAAGTTATCTTCATTTTCTTCTTTATTATCACCTATGGGTTTTATAACTGTGTGTTTTACATTTAGGTCTAAAACCAAGTTTAAATTAATTTTTGTGAGAGGTATAATATCTGTGTCTAGATTCCTGTTTTTAACCTGTGCACATCCAGTTTTCTCCAACACTATTTTGTTACAAAGACTATCTTTTCTTCATTGTATTACCTTTATTTCTGTGCCAAAGTTTATTTGACTTTATGTGGGTCTATTTCTGGGTTATGTTTTGTTCCATTGCCAATTTTTTTCTATTTCTATTCTTTCACTAGTATCTACCACATTGTCTTGATTGCAATCAGTGTTATAGTATCTCGTGAAGTCAAGTAATGTCAGTGTCAGCCCTCTATCTTTATTCTTCTATTTTTCCTTTTTTTTTTTTGTAAAACTAGTATTATGCCAGTAATAAGTGGTAGATGTTTCATAATACTTAAAATGGAATGTCACTTCAAGAAAATAAATTCCAAATTTTATTCTTAAATGTTAATGAATAAAGCAATAGATATCTATGGAAAACAGTTCAATTTCCAAGACATATATAGAAATAATGTATCTTAATGCTACACTTAACAATGGTATACCTTTGAGTTTATATTTATTGTATCATTTAATCATCTACACTATGAACATTAAAAACATATTCTTATTCTCAGTTTTACTACTAGAAAAAATATGTGCCTTACATAGTGCCTGAGACCTAGTGAAAATTCATTAAATATTAATTAATTAATTAATATGTGGCAAAGTATAGAAGAATTATTGTGCTTTTCTCTCAAAAAACCCAATTCTTATTTACCCTACCCTTGAGTTTCTTTTCCTTTCTTTGTATCTCTGAAATGCTCTGTTATCTTTGAAAAAATTTCTACTTCCAAAGATTCTAATGCAGAATATATCTGAGGAACACCTCTTGCTTACTTTGATTTCAAGGTGTGTTTTATTAGGAAAGATAATTTAATCCAGGGATCTCTTCAACTAGGAATTATAAAACAAGACAATACTGTGACACAGTTTTTAAATAAAACTGGTAATATAAAATTAGAACTCTTGACCAGGCACAGTAGCTCACCCCTATAATCCCACCACTCTGGGAGGCCAAAATGGGGGGTTGGGAATTACTTGAGGTGAGGACTTTGAGACAAGCCTGAGCAAGAGCAAGAACCCATCTCTACCAAGAATAGAAAAACTAGCCAAGTGTTGTGGCCAGTGCTTTTAGTCCCAGCTCTTGGGAGGTTGTGACAACAGGATCACTTGGCCCCAAGAATTTGAAATTGCTTTGAACTATGACACCATGGCATTCAGCCCTAGCATGACAGAGTAAGACTGCCTAAAAAAAAAAAAAAAAACCTCTTCTTCAAAAGGAAAAACAGAAATGCTTTAAAAGACAAATATGATTTATATTTCAAAGACTGAAACTGGACCCACACCTCACCATTAACAAAAATTGACTCTCATTGGATAAAAGATTTAAACTTAAGACATGAAACTATAAAGATTCTTGGAAAGAGTGCAGGAGGAACACTGGAAGAAATTGGCCTGGGAGAACACTTTATGAGGAGGACACCCCAGGCAATTGAAACAACACCAAAAATACATTACTGGGATCTGACAAAACTAAAAAGCTTCTGCACAGCCAAGAGCACAGTAAGTAAAGCAAGCCGACAGCCCTCAGAATGGGAGAGGATATCCGCAGGTTATACTTCTGACAAAGGTTTGATAACCAGAATCCACAGAGAACTCAAACTTATTAATAAGAAAAGAACAAGTAATCCCATTTCATTATGGGCAAGGGACTTGAACAGAAGCTTCTCTGAAGAAGATAGGTGCATGGCCTACAGACATATGAAAAAATGTTCATTGTCTTTAATCATCAGAGAAATGCAAATCAAAACCACTTTGAGATATCATCTAACTCCAGTAACAGTGGTTCACATAACAAAGTCCTAAAATGACAGATGTTGACGTGGATGTGCAAAAAGGAAACATTTCTGTACTGCTGGTGGGAATGCAAGCTAATACATCCCTTTTGGGAAGAAGTATGGAGAATACTTAGGGACCTGAAAGTAGACCTGGCATTTGACCCTGCAATTCAGGGTCATATCCAAAAGACCAAAAATCACTTTATAACAAAGATATTTGCACCACACTGTTCATTGCAGTTCAATTCATAATAGCCAAGTCATGGAAGAAGCCCAAGTGCCCATTGACCCATGAATGGATTAATAAATTGTCATTTATGTATACCATGGAATATTATGCAGCCTTAACAAAAGATGGAGACTTTACCTCTTTTATATGGATGGAGCTGGAACATATCCTACTTAGTAAAGTACCTCGAGAATGGAAGAAAAAATATCCAAAGTACCCAGTACCATTATGAAATCAGTTTACAATGACTCACACTTTCATATGAAGAATAGATCACAGCTATGGCCCAAGATGAAGGAGGGAGAAGAGGGGGATTTCAGATCAAGGGAGGGTGAATGGTGGGATCACACCTATGGTGCATAGTGCAAGGGTACATGTTGGATCTATTAGTATAGAGTATAAATGTCTTAACACAATAATTAAGTTGAGGTATATATTAACCAGTGTGATGTAAGCATACCTAATTCTATATGAAATCAGCACATTGTACCCCATAAATGCATTAATGTATACATGATCTGTGTGTTTAAGATTTAATTTAAAAAAAAAAAAGCTGTATGGTTTTTTTTTTATTTTTTTGGTAATGAAAGTGATAACAATTTTATTGTACTGTAAAATGTCTGTCCTGAGGGAATAGTACCAGTTAATGACTGAGACAATTGAAAATTGGAGAGAAAATACCAGTATTTATCTTAGTCTGTCCTGGAGAAAAGATGCTCAGATTCTTAACAACATCTTCAGTTCTTGTGGACAGTGATGTTTCTAGAAGGTGGCAAAAGGCCCGCGCCATAGAGTTAGAAGGCCTGTATCTCGACATGAGGCTATGAACTTGGAAAATTACTCTCCCTGGCTCTGTCTTCTGCTCTGTAGGAGGGGGTAATGAAAGGAGAGACATCTAAAAAACTGTATTTTTTCAAAAGAAGAAATTAGAAGTTTTATTTATAAACACCATGGCTATTTCATATCACTTTTCATCAGTAAAAAAAATTTTTGACTCATAATATAATTGGTGAAAGCTGAACATAGAGAGCCATAAAATTTTGAGATGTTTTATCATCAAATACCTGGAGGAGACCTGTGATTTGGCAAGGAACTGCTAATTCATCAGAGTTTTCATTGTGAAGGCAAAACAAAACATAGTAAAGGTAAAAACACAAAATAAAGCCAATAATCATACACATCCCTTGACAATAACACACATTCCTATTTCAAATCCTGTAGAAGCAACAAGAGAAGTTGCAGAATACACATTTGGGCTTCAGTATTAGGCATTTTCCTATTATTTATTTCATTTATATTATTTAAGAATCAATGTCTAATCAGAGTAGAATTTAAATAACATGTTATTTTATATCTTAACTGTAAAGCACAAAATTTGAACATATTTCTTAAAAATCTAAGCATTTATGTCCCTGTCATATTCAAAATGTTTGGGTCTGTTCTGCTATGACAGTGCCAGTCTGTGTTAGGTCTGCTGCTGTAGCAATAAAGGAAGACCTGAGGCTGGGTAATTTATAAAGAAAAGAGGTTTATTCGGCTCACAGTTTTGTAGGCTGTGCAAGAAGCATGGCACCCACAACTGCATCTGAAAAGGGCCTTGGGAAGCTTCTATTCATGGCAGAAGGCAAAGGGAGTCAGCATGTACAAACCGCGTGCCAAGAGGGGAAATAGGAGCGGACGGGGAGTCTCTTCTAACAAACAGGTCTCAGTGGAACTAATAGAAGCAGAACTCAGTAACAGGATGACTGCTCAAAGCTATTCATGAGGTTCACCTTGGTGTCCCGAATACCTGCCATCAGGCCCTACCTCCAACAAATCAAATTTCCACATGAGGTTTGGGAGAACAAATACCCAATGATAACAATGGTTTATAGTAAAAGTGATATTCTCAATGGCTAAAAGTTTTATGCAACTTAACTTGATTTTGTAAAGACTTGTTTTAATAAAGTTTATGACTTAGACTATATTTACATGATACATAATCTGCCGATTTTTATTTTTGGAGACCATTTCAGACTACATTCCAATTTTTCACTTTTTTTTCATGGTTATCTCTACCTTCCATACAAATTAACCCATACAATGGTAAAGCCTTATTTTGGAAAGATACATCTTCAAAAAAACACTTTATAGAAAATGAATCATTATGAACTATTTTACTGGTCTTCAAAAAAAAAATGATTCAAAACATCGCAGACATTGACAATTAAAAAAAGCCATACAAGCTGAGACATATAAAAGGCCCCCATAAAGAGAAACGTGCCAGTGAATCTGTTGCTTGTTCAAAGAATTTCATTCCGTACACATAAAAAGCTCTCTAATTTTCTCTGAATGGATATCAGTTCTGGTATATTTTAAGAGTGTCTATGTTGCAATTAGATCCTGAAATATAATAAAATGACCCCAATATGATATCTTTCCAAACATTTATTGAACTTTCCAGGAAGCTGTATCAACTCAAAATTGGAAACACTTCAAGAAGGTTGCTTAGTAACTCTTGGGGAGATTTATTTTAAACTTTTTTTAGCTGAATGAGTAAATATCATTTTTTAAGGATTTTTTGAAATAACATTCTTTTGTACAGTGTTTTCCTCTCTTGAACCTATATTAGCCATTCTCTGAAGATGGATTAGGTTCTAGCAACTTCTCTGAACACCTGGAAGGCATAGGCCTTGGCTTCTTGCCATGGATATAAACACATTTCTCTTCTGTCCACCTTATTAATGAATCATTATCCAGAAATTCCAGTGTGATATAAAGTGTTAAATGATTGTGGACCCCCTCATGTGAAATAATGTCTACAATAATCACCATGAGAACACAATATGCAAGTAAAACAGAAAAAAAAATTATCTTGTTGAAGAAGCTGTCATCTTAAATTAGTATAATGTAAAATGCCAGAGCACAGATGTTTTGGTATCTTTTGTAAAAATAATTAAACCCATGAACATAACACTGGGTCCTGGTGTTCACATTGTGGCAGCAAATTCAATTCAACAGGAAAGAACCCTCAGTTAGCACATTCAGTATAAAAAGTACCTAGGGCTCTTCTTTGTTTAACTGTGAGATCCATTTTACTACTACTTACTAGGGACACAGAGTTTCAGTTAAATCTAGAACTGACATTGGGCTTTTTTCTCCCCTTTCCTGCCCTACTCCTAGTTCTCTTTTGACTGGTCCCAAATTACACCTAAATGAATAAAAAGAGGACTTGTCTTCCACTAGGTGGCTAGAGAAAAAATAGGATTCCTCAGTCAATGACTTAGATCTGCATTACATTTATTATGGATACCTTAAAAGCTGCCTAACAATGGCAATAATTGCTCAATTTCTATTTGTTGAATTCCCTTTTCTATAAGTAAAATAAGTTCATTCACATAAGCTTAATTCAACTTCATCTTAAATCTCTTTTACTCTTGTCTCCAGAATAGCAGACGGCCACCTGCTGCCCATGTAAACCATCATATGGTCAGCCTTGGAGTTCTTGATTTCCCTTTGATTGGTCAAGGGATTATTTCATATAACTCCAATTCTCCAAGTAGGCTTTGACTGTGGCCGTTTTGTTTTGATGTGTTCACCTTCATCTTTCCAGGATATAGTGAAAAATCAGAGATGTCTTGGAATTCTCTCCGTGATCCAGCACACATGAAAGGTGGGAGGTACCCTCAGGCAGCCATGAAGATGCACCACCACTAAGATCTTCTGCTGGGGGAGCAGAGGTGATGAAGATCCCAGCCACTGTGTTGAACCCACTCTGGGTTCACGTGAGGTCAATCTCCCCATGAGCAGGTCTTTAGGAATGAGTGAAGGCGACAATGATCCAAGGCAGGCCCATTCCTTGGAGCTCTGATAAGCAACTTTAATCCAGCCAAACCGGAATTCGTCTTCACTCTAAGAACGCATTTACCGGGTGGCACCTGTGACTCAAGGAGTAAGGTGCTGAGGGTGGTGGGTTCAAGCCCGCCCCAGCCAAAACTGCAAAATAAGTAAATAAATAAATAAATAAATAAGAATGCATTTACCTTACCTCCCTCCTTCACTCTCTTCTCTGGTGTCAGACTTTTACTAATTTCTGATAAATGTCACTGTTTCTTCCAGCTCCTCTGGTTCTCTCCCCTTTTCCCTTCCAAGGTATTTCCAACAATGAATACTTTTTGCCATCAATTTCTGACCCCACCTTCATGCCTGTTTCTCAAAGTTCTCAAGTGAATACACACCCATAACAACTTTTTAAAATTAACCTTCTACCTATTTGTCTAACTGACAGAAGCTACTCTGAATTTCTTTGTTTTATGTGTATAGTCGTAAAATCACTAGGTTAGATGATTTTATTTTTTATTTTATTTATTTTTTTTACCTGGCTCACACAACTTATTTATTGATTTATTTTTTATTTATTTTTAATTTTTTTTATTAAATCATAATTGTGTACTTTAGTGCAGTAATGGGGCACAATGTGCTGACTTGCTATGTTAAACAGTTTGATGAAAATATTTCAGGTTAAATGATTTTAATAACCCTTATTATTATCAGCAACAACATTTTCTTACACATGTCTACTGGTTAATTGATAGATTATTATTATTATTTTTTTTTGAGACAGAGCCTCAAGCTGTCACCCTGGATAGACTGCTGTGACATCACAGCTCACAGCAACCTCCAATTCCTGGGCTCAAGCGAGTCCCTTACCTCTCCCTCCCAAGTCACTGGGACTACAGGTGCCTGACACAATGCCCAGCCATTTTTTGGTTGCAGCCGTCATTGTTGTTTGGCAGGCCCAGGCTGGATTCGAACCCACCAGCTCAGGTGTATGTCGCTGGCACCTTAGACTGTTGAGTCACAGGCTCTGAGCCAATTAGTAGATTATTTTAGATAGTTTTGTTTCTTTTTAAAAAATTAATAAATTATCTGGATATTATCTACGTATCAAAGAAATTTCAAAACTTTTAAACATAATATTATAACTATAGCACAGATACAAGACTTCATATATTTTACCTCTCAAATTATATCATATAGATAAAAAACTGAAACCTTAAAATTGTAGTGTATATCCAATCCTCTACAGCTATATTTTTTCCAGTCAATGTTATTTTGTTAAAGCTTATAGCAGAGAAATTTTATTAACCTTTTCAAATGCTTTGTGGATTTAAGAAATGTGACGATAGAGTACGATTAGACCTAACTGGTAGCTTTCAGAAAGGTGATAATTCATTTTCTATGGAAAAGAAAATATACTTAATGCAAAGACAACTAATACTGTGTATTATAATTGACTATAGGAAAATAAAATATATGTTAATTTCTTAAATGAAAATATAAATTGCCTAAAGTTCTGTAAAGTAAAATAGTCAGTGTGACCCAATTTATACAGACAAATGGAGAAGGTGATTAGCATGTCTAGAAGATTTAAAGATGCTTCTTGGGAGAGACCCTAACAGAATGTGTGCTACACTGGGCAATGGAAAAGAAATGGAGAAATATAAATGGATAGTGAAGAAGGTGTTAACATACAATTAAACCATTCTGAAGGGCCCAGAAATCTCAGGATAAGGGAAAGTTTAGAGAACAATGAAGAGTCAGTGTGTGCAGAGGACAAGAAAAAGCTGGAAGGCAGCCACACTTCCATGAAGACAGGCAGCAGCCCCAGTGTGTGATTATTACAAGTCATGTCCACAGAACACCAACAAAAGGTCAAACTTCACCCAATATTGTGGTTCTCTTCAGATTCTGTTAGGCAATTCAAGGCATTCAACAGTTGCTTCCCCTCAAAGAATGTTAGGAATCAATTTTTCAAGAAAGACTCATCTATTTCCAGTTTAGACTCCTTTATATTTGTACATTGAGGACCCAATGCTTTTCTAAGAAAAATTCAGTGCCAATAAATGTTTACCTTTTATTGATTTCCATTTTTTCTTTTCTTCAGATTAATATGAGGATACGCATGTTTAATTTACATTGTTTTCATTTCTAAGGTAAAGTTCAAGTTGGAGTTGAGTTCTTCACCCAGGGGCCTATACTGAACACTTTCACATTGTGCACGTTGGGTGAAATCCTGACAATTGCCCTCCCTTTGCTCCTTTCCCCTCCCCCTTGCAATACTATACACGTGTTTTTTGTGCTGTGTGGGCATTTGCTTTCATATTGGTATTGAATACATTGGATACCTTTTTTACCCCATTCTTGAGATACTTTGCTAAGAAGAATGTGTTTCAACTCCGTGCAGGTAAACACAAAAGATTTGAAGTCTCCATCTTTTTATGGATGAATAGTATTCCATGGTATGCATATACCACAGTTTGTTAATCCATTAATAGGTTGATGAGTAGTTGGGTTGCTTCCATGTATTGGCAATTGTGAAAGATGAAATAAACATTCTGGTGCAAATGTCCTGGTGGAAAAATGTTTTTTGTTCTTCTAGGTAGATCCCTAGTAATGGAATTGCAGAATCAAATAGAAGGTCTTCTTTTAGTTCTTCGAGAATTCTCCATACTTCTTTCTATAGAGGTTATATTAGTTTGCAATCCCGCCAGCAGTGCAAAAGTGATCCCTTCTCTCCGTATCCAGCTGCAGCTGCTGGAATTTGTGGTGTGGACTAATCTCAATGGATGGAGTTAAATGATATCTCAGAATGTTTTTGATTTGCATTTTCTCTGATGTGTTTGTTGGTCATTTGTTGGTCATTTTCAGAGAACTTTTTGTCCATCGTCCCTAATCATCAGAGAAATGCAAATTAAAATCATTCTGAGATATCACTTAAACAACTTTTTGTTTATAAGTCTTGCCCACGTATAAATGGGGTTGTTTGCTCTTTTCTTGGTGATTAATTAAAGTTGTCTGTATATTCTAGGTATCAACCCTTTGTCAGATTCATAGCATGCAAATGCATACACTGGGGGAAAACAAATCCCTATTTAATAAATGGTTCTGGGAGAATTGGTTAGCTACATGTAGAAGACTAAAACTGGACCTGCACTCTCTTCACTGACAAAAATTGACTCCCACTTGATAAAGATTTAAATTTAAGACATGAAACAATAAAGATTCTAAAAGAAAGTGTAGGGAAACACTTGACAAAATTGGCCTGGGAAACGATTTTATGAAGAGGACTCCCTTGGCAATTGTAGCAACCCCTAAAAGTAAATAAGAGGGGCACAAACAAGCTAACAATCTTCTGCACAGTGAAGGTCACCACCAACTAAAGCAAACAGAAAGCCTTTGGAATGGAAGAAGATATTTGGTTTATAACAAGTCAGTGACACCAGCCTTCATGGCTCCTGCCTGTAATCCTGGCTATTTGGAAGGCTGAGTGAGGCAGGTGGATTCCTTGAGTTCAGGACTTCTAGACAAGCCTGAGCAAAAATGAGACCAATCTCTACTGCAAATAGAAAAACTAGCCTGGCATGGAGGTGCATGCCTGAAGTTCTGCTATTCAGGAGGCTGAGGCAGACGGGTGGCTTGAACACAGAAATTTGAAGTTGCTGGTAGCTACAATGATGCCATGGCACTCCACCCAGGGCAACAGAATGATATTCAGTCTCAAAAAATAAAATAAAATAAAATAAAGCAAGGTGCGGTGGCTCATGCCTGTAATCCTAGCACCCTGGGAGGCTGAGGTGGGTTGGATTGCCTGAGCTCACAGGTTCCAGACTAGCCTGAGCAAGGGCAAGACCCCCATCTCTAAAAGGTAGCCTGGTGTTGTGGCAGGTGTCTGTAGTGCCAGCTACTCAGGAGGTGTAGATAAGAGAATTGCTTGACCCCCAAATGTTTGAGGTTGCTGTGAGCTATGATGCCATGACACTCTATCCGGGGTGACAAAGTAAAACACTGTCTCAAAAATAAATTAATTAATTAATAAATAAAATACAAATGCTTATTGAATTAACTGACATCAATATTTTATCAATAACTTTTAGTAAAAACAAATGGCTTTATTGTGTATACCAGATCATATGTTATGTTGGAAAGCAGGTAGTTACGGTTTCATTTTTCAAATAAATGTATGTGTAAAATTTTTAAAAATGGGTAAAAGTCTAAATTCATAGAAAAGTATATTAGGTAAGCACATTAAAAGATCCTTAGTTTAGATAATAATATGAGAAATATAAATGACTACATTAAATATATTTGAGGTATTTACCACCTACCAGAACACCAAAAGTGAAAAAGAATTAATAATGCACAGTGGGTAGGAGGATATATAAACATAGGTCATGTGACACATTTCTACAGTAATAGAGCTTTTCTAGAGAGTTATGGGTAATATCACAATTTCAGATAAATATAAGACAGTCATTAAAATAAAAATATATACAACTTAAATTGCCACTGATACCAGTTAAATAAATAATTGTATTTAGGCTATAAAATGAAATACAATTAAACCTTTAAAAATTAGGAAGATGCTGGGACATGGTGGATCACACCTGTGATCCGAGAACTTTGGGAGGCTAAGGTAGGAGGACGAGAACTTTGGGAGGCTAAGGTAGGAGGACTGTTTGAGCCTAGGAGTTCCATGTCAGCCTAGGGAACATAGCTGGACTCTATCTCTACACACACACACCAAATGACCTGTGTGTGGTGGAGTGCACCTGTAGTCCCAGCCACTGAGGAGGCCTGGGCAGGAGGATTGCTTTACTTTAACCCAAGAGTCAGAAGCTACAGTGAGCTATGATTGAACTACTGCACTTAAGCCAGGGCAATAGAGCAAGACTTTTACTATTAAAAAAAATTAGGAAGGTGTCCATGTACTCTTATGGAAAACATCATATGCTCTACATCAGTGTACAAAATTTTCTTAATTTTAAAAAATGGTTCTATTAGTATGTTTGTAAGCACATTTACTTATGATTTTTTAAAACCATTATTTGTAGAATGATTTCATTTTATTTTAAATGATAATATGCATACTGTGTACTAATGAAAAAGTCATAAAAGATAAGACCCTCATTATGAAAAGTGATTTACTTCAGGCTAATAGAATTATTAGGTATTTTCATCTTATAAGATTCTGTTTTGTTCAAATATTTTGCATGCTTGGTAACAAGTATTGATCATTTTTGTATCAGAAAAGTAGAATATAATTTTTTCACTATAATCAAATACAGAAGATCCTCAAATAATGTTTTGTTAATGTCGTTTTGTGGTAATTTTTATGGAACTAAAAACAAAAATGATTTTGACCAGGACGACTGTCTGAGCAGAGTTGTCACATTATCCCAACATTTGTGTGAGTTTTGTCTGAGTACTTCGGCTTCCTCCCACAGCCCTGAGAGGTGCACATTAGGTTCATGGGCGTGTCTATATGGTCCTCATGTGAGAGAAAGAGTGACAGAGAGAGAGAGAGAGAAAGAGAGAGTGTGCACGCGCGCTGCCTGTGATGCAGTGACACCCTGTCCAGTGTAAGCCGCTACCTTGCGTCCTGAGCTGCCAGGATAGGTTCCAGGCACCTGAGACCTGGAACTGGATTAACTTGGTAAATAATTATCATGTATGTTTTTGTTAATCTTTCTTAAACATATGTATAGCTCGCATTTATTTTGGTATTTTATAATAGAAGTGTTTTTTTTTTCTTTATTTGGAAATTTGGTGATGTTTTTGTTACCAGAAATATGCCACAGGATCTTATCTCAGGTCTATGTCAATTAGCCTATGGTAAAGTTGGTTTTCTTAGATCCTTTTTTTCATTTAAAGTTGTAGTTTCCAAGAACCTATCAATGATGTTAACTGAAGATTTACTGGACTTTTATTATTATAATATTCTTATATACTTTTGTAATTTTATAATTATATTTTAAAGCTATAATTATACTTATTATTAGTAATAATACTTACAAAGTAGTTCTAATCCCATACTGTGTGCAAATTCTCTTATTTATATTTTAATAATTTAATAAAAACTATCTATTAAGCAGATAATGAACCTGAATATTTAAAACTCATAAAAAAAAAGTGACTCACAATTGCTCTTGTCTGATCTACATCTATAAATTGTTAATGTGTGTGTGTGTGTATGTGTACACATGTATGTGTAAATGATTTAAATATTTTCAACTATTTGTTTCTATACCAGACACGCGAATTCCCATGGATACAAAAAATACTCTAAGCTTTCTAATGCATCATTCTAGGCTCCTTTTAAGTAATGCCTTGTCATGAGGCAATAAAAATTTACCACCACTCGATCTAGAGTTCAGCCAGCCGATTAGGACATATTTATAGAGTCATTCCTGAGGGCCAATTTTCAATCCTTGCTTCCCTTTCCATGATAAAGACTGTCATTGCCACCTATGTGCTCTATTTACACAGGAATACCTCAGAAGAACTCAAGGGTTCTGTTGACAATCACCACAAATGAAGTCTGAGACAAATGACCCACTGAGTCTCATTGAAGAAGTTCTAATGCAGGAACTGAGGCTGTGGGAATTGCTAAGCTATTAGATCATTTCACAGAGAAAGTGATATACTCGGGGTGGAGGGGAGGGTAATTGGTGGGGCCACACATATGGTGCGTCTTAGAAGGGTACAGGTGAAACTTACTAAATGCAGAATACAAATGTCTTCATACAATAACTAACAAAATGCCATGAAGCTAGGTTAAACAGTTTGATGAAAACATTTCAGATAGTATATGAAAACAGCACATTGTACCCCTTGATTGCACTAATGTACACAGCTATGATTTAATAAAAAAAAATTGATATGCCCAATGTTTGTCTCCTTTTCCCCTCTATAAACATGGTGACTCATTATAAGCAAAGAAATATTATTTCAACACTAACCTAAAAATTCTAAATGGTTAGAATTTGAAAATTTTGAAAATTCTAAATGGTTTGAAAATTTTGGTTTTGAAAATTCTAAATGGTTAAAATTTTGAAAATAGCAAAGAGCAAATAGCTTGTATTGTTTTCAGTGGACTAAGAATTTTTTTTTGATTTCAGTGTATGGGCGAGAGGTGAGTATTTTGACTTTTCCTTTAATGAGTGTTCTTGAACAGAAAAGGTCTCTACTCATACCAGACGGAGTAGCAGCATACCAAAGTTACTGGCAACAAGGGAAGATGAATACTGTAAATCATTCCAAAGTGGAGGCACATCGAGGGAATCCTTGTGGAATTGGCCAAGAATGTGTTGGAGCTGCAAATGGAAACAGGATGTTATAAATTGTTTTTATTCAGTAGATGAAAAGAAAGGCAGATATACAAAGATGAAAGGAAATGTGGGAACGCCTGGTTAATATTATGAGAAACTATGAAAACCGAACTATGTCTTTTTCATGTTTACAAAACTTAGACAAAATTTATGTGTATTTGAAAAGCACACCTTAATCACACAAAGATACTGAATTTTTCCTTCCAAAAGATAAATCAATGTATTGATGGCAAGGAAAGTCATTTGCTATGTATACTGTCATGAAGAAAACATATTCCTTTACTTTGTTTTCAAACTGACTCCTGTTTTAAAGAATGATATAATTTTTATTGCTTAAAAATAAAGCATTCTTAAATAAATTGTTTATACAGTACCGTGGCAGATGATGTAGTTAACGTAGCTACATAAGCAACTGGATAAAATAATGAACATTAGAAAGAGGAAAATAGTAACGGTAATTGCCAAACCTCTTATTAGCAAGACCACTACATATTCCACATGATAAAGGAGTAATAAACGAATGTGTGCGCACCTCTGCCCTTATTCAGTGGCATATGTTTCAGTCTAAGGAAGGAGGACGATTCAAGTTGATGACGTCATAAAATCCTGTGTCCACTGAGTCCGTTAGCAGCTGGAAACATTTCACCAAGTCCCCTCAGAAGCATGTGCTTCTGTTCAGTTATGACATAGATATAGTGTCATTTGGAACTATGGGTTATTTTTAACTTTAATAATTTTTCCCACTAGATAAGCACCCTACATCAACAGAAGAACAAATCTGATTTTTCTCTTTTTGAGGCTATTATTTTCATTTAGTACCATATCTATGCAATCAAGAATGTAAAGTCTTGCCTGGGACTCAGAGGACTATCAAGCATGATACTTTCAGTCTGAAAACTGAGAAAGAACTGGGCAAACTGACAAGTTTCTCAGTCTATCTATACCTAATCTAGATCCGTATGTCAGTGGAGCAAGGTAATGAGTAGGAAAAATAACTCTAGAAAGTAAATGCAGCAAATAAACTAGCTACTTCTGTTTGGTTAAAGTTTGGTTGAATGAACAAGTTTTCAAAAAAAGTCTGACAACTGATGAACCAAAAAAAGAACAACAAGAAAAGAACCAAAAACAAACAAACAAACAAAAAACAAAAACAGAAGAAGAAGAACGAATGAATGGTAGAAAATGAATCTTTTGCTCCTAGAGTAGAATTGGGAACTTGAACTCAATCCTGTTATTGGCAAGTCATGCTTCACTCATTACAACATGATTCTCATCCAATTCTCTCAGCTAGCCCATGTTTAACACAGAGACTAAAAATAAAATGAGAATCATAATGAGGATGGATCTTCTAATGTTCCTGTTAAATGTTTTCAGTGTCACCATAAGCTATTTGAAAGAGGAATATATTTGTATTTGACATTTCATGGCACTTTGTACAGTTTGGGGCAGACTCAGTCACCATTAAGTCCCCATTTGCTGAATACTTGTTTTATGTCAACCACTATGCTAAGCACCTCGGGCATGTTGGATCATTTCATCCTCACAACAGTCTTTTGAGATATGCACTGGTGCGTTGAAGCCAACTCATCCCTGTGTGAAAGAACTAATTGGATGCATGTCTTTCAAACTCCTTTAAAAGGGATGTCATGTTTGTAACCTGAAAGTGGTCATGCTAGGAGTTGTTGTACTATCAAAATTAGAAAAAAAAAAAAAAGCAACCACAAATCAAGGGCAGTTTGTTTTGAAGAACTCAATTACTGGTATCACTAGAGGTAGGTAACTTTATCTCCATTTGACAGATGAGCTATCTGAAGTTCAAAAAATCTCAAGTTCACACAGCTAATAAATAATACAGCTGTCTTTGTGATTTTAATGCCTATATGTTTTATAACTGTGGTTCTTTGTTCTTCCTACAAAGCTATTCAACTTATTTTTTTTTTCTGGAATATGGTAAAATGTCTGTCTATGCTGTCTGATAGAGAAATTATAATACCATTTATGACCTTCATGGTTTTGAACATTTTTAATTGGTTCCTCTAGCTTTACATTAAAATAATTATGTTTTACATTATGTTTATATTTTACTAGTTTGTACCATAATAAACATAAACCAGCTTAAAATGCAAAAGTACCAAAAGTTAAAATGACAGGTTCTAAAGTGAGTGGAATTTTACTCTGGTTTCTTTGTAATGAAGAGTTCAGAAGTGCATTTTATAGAATGTATACTTATGTCTGGCCTCATTAATATTAAATTTCGAATATAGTAAGTATGAACTAATTACTGACACCAGTTAAAATTTCCAGAAGAAGATATACTTCTTAGTCTATATAATAGAAGTTTGCTTTTCTACCCAATTTGCTCAGATCCTTTCTTCAAATGGAATCATATTTTTATTTTCTCACCTTAACATTTTTGAGCTCATTTTTGCAATTTATATTTCTCTGCTGAGCTTTCTTATTTTTTTATTCATTATGAAAATATTTATTTAAATCATAGGAGACTTTAAAATCTATGCTAATTCAAAATCTTTTACATTAACATTGATTACCAATGAATGTCTTTTCTTCTTAAGCTTTAAGCATTATTTTCCCTTTTTTCAAATACGTCTTCTTATGAACATTAAATTTTAAAGATTCTGGATTCTATTATATTTCTGTGAAGAATGCTGAATCTTATTGTTTTAGCCATTTATTAACTTGGTTGGAATTAAATGGTAAACTTTCTTTTGGATTGAAGCTCAAATCTCAGTTTAGTGCCTTTATTCTTATCTGGGGTACTTGATGCTATCACACAAAACATATGTTTTGGGAGCTAATCAGAGATTCAGGCAGTTTATACACAGAATTTGGGGCTCTCTATTCTATTACTCTATCTTTTGTGGGAGTTTTACCTCATTTTCCAGCTATTGTGATTGCATCAAATAAGAAAAATTTGGGGCTGTTATCAAAGATTTACCCAGCACACATGATATATCTAGAAATCCTCAAGTTAAAAACTGCAAAATTGAGAATTTATCCCTAGGCCTTCCTTTTATCCAAAGTTTGATTTCCTCCTGAATCTGCTGGCTTTTTGTCATCCTCTTGTTCTTTCAATAGCTTTTATTTTTTGTGTTATTTTTTACTTATATAGGGACAAATTTCTATCATTTTAACGTATTATTTGTACCAGTTTTATGGCATTATTCTTAGATTACAAGTAAAAAAAAATGCAGTTCAGCCTATCTCTAAATAAGCAGGTGAATGGCTCATATTATTGAAATATTCAGGACATAATCTTAAGACTTGCTGGGTCAAGATTGTCAGACTGCATCACTGGGAATTTATCTCTTTTTTACATGTATTATACATTGATTCTTACTCTTCTTCAGAGGCTTTGTTCTAAGGAATCTTTTCTCTATAGGTTTCTCAGTGCTCCAGACCTAGATGTTGCCATATTAAAGATATCAGCAGAAAAAGAAGGCCTGATACCCAATGGTTCCAAAAAGTCTTAGAACCAATTTCTGTTTTTTAGGTGGTTGACTCATCCCTAAACTCATCCTTATCACTGTAAATTACTAAAGGTGGATTAATCTTTGACCCCTCGATCTTTGCTGTGAGTTCAGTCACATCTAAGCCACATAGCCTGGGGTTCTCCCTAAAGAAAAATTAAGTTACGACACTAAATGAAGGAGAGGTTTGCAGATAGATCAAACAACAGAATCCCTCTGATGGCATAGACAGGAAAAGAAAAGCATGCTGAGCTGAGAGAGGTGAAGTGACCAGTAACAGATGGTGACAATAGTGAGCTCTGTTCACTGTCAGCTTTTTCCTTAGTCCTCCTTTGAGCCAAGGTTGAGGCCTCTTGAGCACATTTCCATTCTCTGACTGTTTTTCTTCAGTGTTCTCGTCTCCCTGGCCTTTACCAACAGGATCAGGGATTTAGTTCTGTTTCATTTTAGCAACATAATCAAACTATCTCCCTTGTGCTGCCCCCAAACAGCTGGGGGCTTAAACCCAACAAAAACTTCTACCCTTTCAAAAGACTCTAAAGAGGCACAATACTTTAGTCAAGAACAGTGAAAATATGCCAAGAAAATAACAAAAACAGTAGAACTATACTAAGGAAGCAAAGCCTCCATCACAAAAAACTGATAAACAGTTTTTAAGCAGGAATGCATAGTTTCAAAAACTAATTCCTTCGTGTTATAAGTTTTGTTCTTTTGACACAGATAGTTCCTACAGATATATGAAGAGAATGTACAATTTTACTAACTTGAGGTAAAAAATAAATTCACATTTATTTTAATGTGTGCATTATAATGGCTCTCAGGCCCCAACTGCCTTATTATCCTGGAGTCCATTATTTTGCTCAGGTTATGCATTTCTAGGTTTTGTGTATCCATAAGGCATCTGCAATATCCTTTTTTGTTAACATTCAGCAAGTTCACTTCTAATAATATTACTGCTTCTCTTCTCTCGACTAATCATCTCTACAGAGAGATGCTTCAATTATTTTTAGTAGTGTTTGAAAGTGTCCATTGGTTTTCCTTTTGTATATAGAGAGCTGCTTCACACTGCTAGGTTGACCTCTAACAGCCTGTTCGGCCCTTCAGACTCTAATTCACCTCTCTTAGATATGTCCTGGTCATCACAGACAGAAGTCTATTGCAAAAGTAAAAGTGCTGGAGTCTTATTTTTCCATGTAGAAGGTTGTATATTAAACATAAGATTCCCCTGAGATTTTACACTAGATAAAATAGGTACATTTTCCATTTCCAGATCTTTCTTGTGTAAATAGAGGAAAAACTCCAAAGCATAAATTGAGAGATACAATCTGTCTTCTCATCCATATGCCTTCTGGTAGACATGATTTCTGCTCCCTGTATAAACAAGACCATCACACGTAAGAAACTTTGGTGTCATACCTCACAATGTCAACTAGCCTTTATCATTTTCTCAGATCACTGCAAAAATAAAAAAGCTTAAATTATAATTGGGAAGGTGATTGAGCCAACATATAAACTCACTTTCAAAAGATGAGCTACTTTAACCATTCACAGGGACAAATAAACTATAAAGGCATTTTTTTTTTGCATATCCATTTGGCCAAACTTTGCCAAATGACATACACAGAATATGTGTGTGCATAAGTGATGTGGTTCCATATTTCAAATCATTCATGTACTCTCATAGCTATATATTTATACAATATACATGTACATCATATTAGTTTATACTCGGTGAAACATTTATAGTCTTGCATCAGCAACTTTTCATCCATTCTGGGAGTAGTGTTAATTGCTCAATTATACTAATGGCTTATGTATAACTCAAACTTCAAATGATTTCATTTAAAATTGGAAATATTAACATACACCTGCAAAAAGGTGAGTATTTTTTTTCTAGCTTGAGAATAAAAGATGCTATTTTTCATCACCTAGCATATGCTGAATCAATAATATTTTTGTTTGCTTTGATTGTTATTCAAAGCCAGAAGGCAGACTTTTGCATCAAAAGGAATTTGCTGAAGAACTTTAGGAAAAATTCTGTCTCTCACAAGGTAACCACGTGCTGGACAAGATGTTTATTTAAAACATTTGCTTGACTATATAGGAAGCACAGACATTAGGAATATGGAATGATCCTGCTTTTAAATTAATTGTTTTTATTATATATGCAACATTCAAAAACTTGAAAATAATACAGTATTTTATTTTTATTAAGATATTTTATTAATTGAGACTATTTTCTTAATTTGTATAAGAGAAATAGATAACATTCAGCTATTTAAAAAATCCCATTCTCAAACTTAGCTTATTTAAATGACAAAGGTTACGTATTTAGAGATGTGTGGGATAATCTAATTTTGTTGGGGTTTATGTCATATGATTGAAGTATTAACTAGCTTCCATCTCTACTGATCTAAAATGAAGCTATTAAATAATTTGGGGGGCATTGTGCCTATGCCAGGATTGGGAAACTAATGGTCGTCTAGATCCTGAAGTGTGGCCTTTTGACTGAAGAAATCATTTTTTTATTAAAACATTTTTTCATCTTTTAAATTACCATTTTATTTTAAAAATGAATACATTTAATATACCAAAGAATAAAACAAATTTCAACAAAATAGTCCTCCCAGATTGACCAGACAATTAGAACATTAGTAAGCCATAAGTACTAAATTGATGACTGCAATGCTCATGAATTCGTTCTAACTTCCCCTGCCTGAATGATGTCATTACTACACAAGACTGGTTAGTGAGAGTTTCTGCATGTTGAGTACACCAGTCTGTCATCAACTTTTGACAGTGGTGCACCGTGTTCCTCCTGAAGTGGAATGTCCGAATAGTTGTACAGCTAGAGGGTATTTTTTAATTCTGCCTGCTTAAAAGCCTATCAAGTGAAGGAAGACCAAGAGAATACTAAAGGAAAAAAACAAATTTTCTAATGAGGATTGGGAATTGCAATATTATCTTGTCTCTACTGATGATAAGATGATGGTCTTCCTTTGTGATACTGTAATATCAGTATTAAAAAAATTCAAAGCTCATCAGCATTATAATGTTCATAAGAACAGCAAATATTTTAAATTAAAAGGAAAGATGTGAAATGTGTATTTAAGAAATTAAAAGGTGAAAAATAAAGAAAATTTGTTCAAGCAGCAATAAGACTTGGAAATAATGTGACTGAAGCAACATATAATGTAGTTTATATATTTGGAGGGAAAAGAGAAGCTATTCAGTGATGTAGAAATTGTGAAAGATATATTGTCAAAATTGTAGGATACTTAGCCCTTGTTAATGTTCAAAGTATTACACAAACAACTGCCTCTTTCAAGGAGAACCATAGCTGATTTGACAGCATGTATCAGCTTTCAACTTACTTACTTCATTTGAGGTTTTTTTTTGAAGAGTTACTTGCTTTGGGTATCCTTGCAAAAAGAATATGAGAAAGAGATACTTCAACAACTTTCAAGGTAAATGTCATGAAGTTGGACTAAATTTGGTAAATTTAGTGAGTGTGTGTCCAGATGGAGCATCTTCTATGAGAGGAAAACATGAAGAATTTATTTCACAGATAAAAAAATTAACAGATTTAGATGTTCTCATTTATTTTCATTGCATCTTGAATCAGCAAAACTTCTGTGCTAAAGTTATACCTTGCAAAATGTTGTAAGTATTATTACCTATGTTTGTGCAAATGCAACATAGCATCCTTAGTTTCATAACATGATAAATTTGGACAATGAGGTGTTCAATGTGGATTTTCCATATCATTCTAAAATATGTTGGCTGTCGCAGAGACAGGTGTTAGCCAAAATTTTGCTACCGGGTACAAGTCAAATCTATCAAGTGTAGAACATAAATGTCTTAACACAATAATCAAGTAAATGAGGCAAAAGCTATATTAATTCGTTTGATGTAAGCATGTCAAATTGTATAAAAAATCAACACATTGGACCCCTCTTTTGCATAAATGTATTCATGATCTATGTGTATATTACTTAATACAAAAAAATTTACCACTGTAAGAACAGATATATTTTGTAAAGAACCAAATTAGCAATGTGAATTATTGAAAGACTATTTTTATAGGAATGGAGCATTCTGTGTGATAATCAAATCCAAACAACTTGAATTTGTCTTTTGAAAGGCAAAACCACAAGTATATATGATATGTGACAAAAATAAGAAACAAACAAACAAAAACAAACAAACATTTTTTAAAAGCTATCTTTTTTTGAAACACTACTTCTTCAAAAGTAAACTTGGATGAACATCTTCCCCAGTTAGCAAAGTCATTGATGGGTAGGTTGATACATGTGAATCATTTGAAGAATATACAACTGTTATAGACCTAGTAATTGAAGAATACAATGAAAGGTTCACTGATTTTGAGAACTGTAACATAACATTCAAATTAGCTTCCCAGCCTCACCTAGTTGAGATCTTCAAGAAATCTGAAGAACTACAGATGGAATTGATTGATCTCTCAGCAGATAACAATTTAAAGTCATTGTCTGATTCAAAAAAAAAAAAATCCTATTGAAATATGGAAAAATTCAGTGGAAAACCCATATCTTTGGCAACATTTCCTAAAAATGTTTTCTTGCTTTTCAACCCTGTTGCTGTGAATCTACATTCTCCTACCTAACCCAAATGAAGACACCCTTAGGGTCACAAATGACTGATATCCAACTAGACGATCAAATGAAACTGCAGACCTCCATGCTGCAACCAAATAATTACCAATAAAAAGTAGACACAACAAAATCATTAAAGGTTAGTTAACTTTAAAATTAACAAATAGTTTTTATTTTTTGAAATTAAGTACATAGTAGTTAGATTTTTATAAAATATTACATATTTTTAAGCATATCTAACTAAAGTTTCTTGAGCATGGTCTTATTTTATTATTGCTAAATTAATACTGTCTTCCAATAGGCAAAATTTCCCCACTCCTGACCTACACCATCACTTTCAGTGTGACAATTTTCCTTTCACCATTCCATCACTAAAGTCACAGTAGAGCTCCCCACCTGAACATAAACTCTGAGAGGGCAGAGGCCTTTACTGCCTTCTTCATGTTTGTAAACAATATTTTGAATGCCACTTGCTTTAATATCTATCTGTTTAATAAATGAATAAGCTAAAAAAGAAAATCAAAGTATTTTTTTCCAGAATTTTTGAATGTACATGTGTCAGAATGAGAGAAAGAGAAAGAGAGAAGATAAATGAGCATATACTGGTACTTTACTTTTAATATTAAAAGCTATTTTACCTCTGAGAAATCTGGGATTTTCTGTAACAATTCTTCAGTTGGTAAATGGGAATGATAAACTCTTATATAATTTGTTAATTTTATAGTTTTGTCTTCTTAGAGTTCTCATCAAAATGTTTCTTGGACATCTGTTGTGTGCCTGCAGGGACTCTCGGATGAACTGGGAACATAAAGAGGGAAAGCTTGCATGTTTATCTCATTATTTTCAGAGTATGATGAATAAACATCATCTTAAACTGATGGCTTTGACCAGCAGTAATATGTTAAGTCATTACCATTATTAGATTCATGTTTTTTCTACTACAACAGTTTAATTTTCTTTTTCAGGACTTTTAATAATTGACAGAATAATAATATAGATGAAATGTTGGCATTATGGTCTCATCTTCACCCTTTCTTTTAGATACAGACAACGTACCTCCTTTCTGTATGTAAACTCAGTCGATACAATGAATAAAATGAGTGCACTTAGGGGGAAAAAAGACACTGTTTATTGTGTTAGTCACTATCAGGAAGCAGAAGTTGCTAAAAAGCAATATAGATATGCTTTTAGAATCAAGATCCCTAGGTTAAGTAGGGATTAAAACTCTTAAGAGCTTCTATCTACTGGCATGTTGGTCTGAATGGAGAAAATAGATTCACAGATCATAAATTAAAGGCTGGAAACAGCTTGTGAACTTTTGCCAGCAACAGCTAATTTGCAACAATGGGGTCTTCATGAGAATGACAGTTTCAGCTGGCATGGGAAGGTGAGCAGAGTCATTTGAGAGGATGGAGACCATGGCGCCTGGCAATTGATGTTGGCAGGGGATTGTCAACCTGCTGAGTACCAGGACTCGTCAGCATATTCAATGTTATAAGCACAGACTTCTTCTTTGAAAACAGAAGCCATGAGAGGGTAATGTGGCTGCAGAGGGCAGAGAATAGCATTTCAGGCAGGTGGATCATAAGATTGTACTTATAAAAGTAGTGGTAAGTAGAAAATGGAAATAGAAAGGAACCAGAAACAAGGAGGGAAAGGTGAAGGACCAGAAAGAAGCAAACTTACAAAAAATATGAGTATAGTATCTTAAATAATGTTTTTCTCATTACAAAAGTAATGTGTTCAATGAAAAAGAAAAAATACAAATACTGTTGTCCTCTGCATAATGACATTTTGTTCAACAATGAACTACATCTACTATGATGGTTCCATATGTTTAACAGTTCGACCAAAATATTTCAGATTGTATATGAAGTCAGCACATTGTGCCCCGTGATTGCACTAATGAACACAATTATTATTTAATAAAGTTATTAAAAAAAATTTTAAAATAGAAATTGTTTATATAGTAAGAATACAAAGACAGAAAATATTTTATACTACTGTACAATATGTTATGTTTTAAACAAAGTATTATTAGAAAAGAATCAAAAGTTTAAAAAACTTTTAATAAAAAGCTTATAAAAATATAAAAATGATGATAAATTAGGGTTGATTTATTATTTCAAACAATATTTTTATGAAGTAAGTATAGACTAAGTGTACCATGTTCATGAGGTCTACCAGGGTGTATAGTAATGTCCTGGGCCTTCATTCTCTTACTATTCCCTCAAGGACTTCCCCAGAACAACTTCCAGTCCTGCGAGCTCTATCCATGGTAAATGCCTTGTATGGATATACAATTTGGTTTTATATTTTATACTATGTTTTTACCATATCCGTTCTATGTTTAGATATGCTTACATATACCAATACTTCCCACTGTATTATAATTACCCGCAATATACAGCACAGGCACCTGCGGTAGCCTAGGACCAATAAACTAAGCACACAAGTTAGGTGTGCAGTTGGCTAAACCATCTAGGGTTGGGTGTGCTCACTCTGTGATGTTTGTGCAACAACAAGATCATCTAAGGCTGATTTTTCAGAATACTTCTCTAAAAGATGCATGACATAATGGTACAAAATGCAGAAAATCACAAAAGCAATAAAAGTAATTCTATCCCCATCACCGCAAGTAGTACTGTTAAAACTCTCTTGGAAGACTTTTTCAGATACTTTATCTCAATAATTTAAAATAATTTAAAAAAGAGGAGTTAGTAAGACTTATCTTGCTCTAATCACATAATGAAAATAATATTTACTTGTCTTATATTTCAAAAAGTGGATTTATAAATTAGTTATCAAAACAAGCTACCAAAAATGTTATGAAACCTTGTATTGATTTATAATGTGTTCTATATAATAGCAAATAGATATTGTCAAGAATAGTTACTAATGTAGCTATGTACTATTACCTTAAATGCTTCCTCTGCTTAAAAATACCTTTGAACAGGTATGATATGTCACAAAAAAACCTTTCAGTATTTCATTAAACAGCCTTACTGAATGTTATGTTGTTATTTACGTACTTTTTGTTGGGTTCTGGACAGACCGTGGACAGGTCTACAGTCCTTGTGCAGGCATCAAAGTTCTTGAGTCTATCCATGATGGCTAACACCTGAGCCAGCCCTCACAAGGGTTCCTACAGTGCCTTCTCCACCTATGGCTTCTGTCTTCATTTCAGGCAATGGGAATTATTGTATTTCATACATTAAGTAACTTATTTAATTAGTTTATAATATTTGGTGCCATATGATATTGTATTTTTTTATTTCAGAGGATTAGGAGCATATGTATTTTGTTTATAGGAAGGTGGAGGTAGCTCAATCTACCAACACGATGAAACTGGAATTGCCTCCTCCCACTTCTTTTTTCATTTTTCACTTTATTTTCCTTTTTGAAAGTGTGTGGAAAAGAATTATTTGTTTAAACTTATTAAACATAATAAAAATCTGCCATTCATATGGCTGACTTTTTTGTATCTACTTTGGGTTCCTTTGATTTTATTAATATTGTTTTAATAATTTTCAAACCCTTGAAGAGTTATCCTTACATGCAAGTGTTTTCACAATAATGTTTTTGAACAACATATTATTCCATTTGAACAACATAATATTTCCATTATAGAAACACTGACATTATAGTCTAATTATTTGATCATTATATGAACACGATAAATCCCTATATGAAACCTAATGAGAACAATTGTTTTTGTCAAGTTCTCAAGAAATACACCTTTTGGAGCCAAGATGGCGGTCTGTAGCCAGCTTTCTGCAGACGCTCCTGTCCAGAAGGAGAGTTAAAGGACAGAAATTTAGCAAGAAAGCCAACGGTTTGGAGCTGAGTCAAGAGACAAGGTGGAGGAACGCACATCAACCCTA